>JAOUZG010017793.1:2915850-2977126 GCA_026289955.1 Argiope argentata | reverse complement strand
AAATTTAAAAAGTTTTGCATTCAATAAAATTGTTTTGCAGAGCTTTTGTCCAGCTACAAGTTTTTATGTGGGAACTTCATAATTGAAAATACACAAACTCTTTTTTCTGGTAAGCAAAAACCTAAAGAATGTAAAATAAAATATAATCTTGATGTATCATTATAAGAACAAAAATATGTCCTTAAAATCATGAATTATAGTAAGGAAGATATTTAAAATAGTATCGTTTCACTTAGCAAATACTTATTTAAATTATTCCAAATTTGCAAAAAAAATAAGGTACTGAATTTTTCATAGTTTATACCGAATATTCTGATATTTTTTCACATCTATTTCGAATATGGCAGATATATTCAGTAAAATCATAAATATTAATTATCTCGCTGTATAAGATATTTTTTCAACTTGCGTAAAATAAAATTGTTAGCACCTTTTTATTACTTTAATAAGTCCTATTAGAATGTCAGTTATCACTTTTTAAACATTTTATAGAAATTTTTAATGACTAGTTTCGAATTTAATTAATGTCTAACAATTTGTCATTAAAAATAAATTCTTTAAATTAGAAAATTTTCGGCTTTTGTTAGCATTTTGGATTAGTTCTATAGCGAACTATAAAATAAATAAATATTCAAACTTTATATAAATGAACAAATATGGATTTCAAGATCACATTTCACATTCATCAAAATCACATTTCATTCATTTCAAATAGAAGCAAAATGCATTGCGAATGCATCAGTTTATTTCAGAGCTCTACACCTGCACAAAATAGTAAAAAAAGACTGGATTTTTAAAACTAATGTACTCATTCGATTGATATTCAAACGAACTTTGATTCTTAAATGCGCCGTTTTCAACTATTTTGCATATAAAATCGAGTTTTTAATGGTTTACAATCATTCTGGACTTAAAATAATTTTCTTTAAAATTTGCACCACTTTGAAATTTTTTAAATTTTTAAATAATTGATATCAAACTTTATTTGTTATTATTTTTATGTGTGTATTTATTTTGAGATAAGATTTTATTCTTATTTTAAAAGTTTTATCTTGAATCGTTTTTATTGTAATAATTATATGTTCCACTTTTTTTTCGTTCTTTTGCCTAGTAATATTTTTTTTCTTCTTTTTTCAATGCCTGTAAGTTCAGTAATGTAATTTATTTTAAACTTTTTTCATTTCTAAAAAAACAAATAAATCTTACAAATCTCAGTTCCTTCATAAAATATTAATTAATAAATGCAAGTAATTTTATTAAAAGAATAAAAAAACGAATCCGATCTCGTCATAAACAATAGTTACAACCTTTGTATATTATTTCAAACTTTAACTCTCGAATGATATCGATTTTCATTTTTTTTTTCTTTCCAGGTACGAGATTTTCGAGACATTGGCTCCGAAAGGTGTCGTTTCTGAACTGATCATTCGGACAACGGATCGAGACGACGGCGCCCTGTACTCATGCGTCGCCGAGAACGAGTTCGGCAACGACCAGAGGAAGATCCGACTGCTCGTCATGGGTAAAATGAGAACGCTTTTACGCTTTTTGTTTTTCGCATGCCCGCATCCGCCTGCGTCTTCAAAACCATCCATCATTCTTTTTCATAAGCTCCGTTTCTAACTGCGAGAGGGATCATCCGCACAATTCTTTTTTCAAAAACTTGATCTTACACTCTTTTTTAACAACACTTCAAAGATTGATATCAATTCTTTTAAAAAAAAGCTTAAAATCTGCAAATATTTGATATATATATATATATATATTTATGTGCTTCTTCGTGATGGCCTAATAGTTTTTCTTAATTGACGACGGCGATTTTCGAATCAGCTTCCGAAACAACTTCCAGTTCATGCCATTTTTAGAATATTTTATCTACAATTTTAACGTGAAATTCAATTTAACGTGAATACTGATCAACGAATATGCATGATGAACCTATTTCTGAAACCAGCAACGCCTGAATTTTATCACTAAACCATCGAGATCCTTTCATTCATAAAAGCAAACTGTAAATTTCCTTAACAAAATTATGTGAACAACAAAGTCTTTAAAAATAAACTATAAAATCAGATTATATCTTATGCTTCGTTCAAGAACTTCAACTTTCCCATCTTTACTTGGAAATTCATTGAAAGTTGTTTATTATTCATGGAAAAATAATATAAAATTAGGGGATTGGTCTCTCTAAACCTTTCTGCCATTATAACAAATAAAGATATTATTATCGTCTCTCTCTCACATTAAAACTGGAGCCTCAATAAGTAATCAGTTTTTTATTTAACACTCAATCCCACACGTGATCTTTTTTTGCTTTGTAATACAGATAGAACATGTATTTGGGTCCTTTATTGCCTTATTCGGGACCTTTATTGCAAATTAATTGAAACTAAAATTTGATACATAACCATCATTTTATAGTATTAAGATCTCAGCCCAATTTATTTTCAAAAAATCATGGAATTTTCGACTTATCGTTTCTGAAGCAAGAAAATGCAATATACGATCCATTTCTGAAATATTTTCTTTGTAATTTAATGAAAAAATATTCTTTTATTGCTAAACCTGTACATCAAATTTCATCTATCCAGATCTTTGAGCTTCGTAGTTATTGTGTTTTCTTGTTTTTAAGATAAACTTCCAGTGAATGGATTTCATTCAAAGTTTGAAAGGAAACTACAAATTCAAGAATTAAACCGCATGCTAAATTTCATCTGTCTAACTCAAAACGTTTTTGAATAATCGCGTTTGTAGAGAAACAGGCATAATTTGGAATATGAGTTTTTCATATTCTAAAAAGTCTTAAATATTTAGATTTGTCAGAATTTTTTGCGATTAAAATCCTTTTTATTTATATGCTTCATATTAGGGGAAGTAAAAACTACCTGCTTATCCGTTATTTTCTTACAATGGAAAAATCTTATTTTCTATTCATAAAGAAATTATAAAATGGCCTGGCTTCGTTTCGTAATGATGCACTTTTTCTTAATTTCTATTTATAAAAAAATCGCAATATTACGATACTTGATTTCATATTTTAAATACAAGTAATTTCTCTTTTTCTTTTTTTTTCAAGTATATATTTTTTCACTTTTAATTAATATTCTTCCCTAAGTATTACATGAGCGAAAATTCCAGAGTTCTACAATCTGATAGGAATAAGCTTACGTAAGCGAACAAAAATTTTATTGCTTTTTACAAACAAGACTAAGATTAATATTTACATCAAGCCATTTATTAATCAAATTTATCTTAACGTATTCAGCTTTTTTACACAAATTGTCAATGTAAGCATTTAAAATACAATTGATGGACTAATATTTAGCTCATGCACTTGAACTGAATAGTATTAAACTAGCGACCATTCTACCGGTTCATTGGTTACAATACTACTAATGGTATAAAATATATAAAGAACTGATAATTAATTTTATAGTATCTTCTATTATTAGTATCTTCTATTTATTTGTTATATATTATAAATCGAATATCTATATCCAGAAAGATTTAAAATTTATATACTTAAAGAATACGTAGGAAAATTCTTAAGTTTGGATATTTTTAAAATTCTAACTCACAAATACCATTTTTTTAAATATGAAATAAACACTATTTATTAATAGTTCAGTTATTTCAGGAACGAATGAATTAGAATGGTATTGATTTATGGTAGATGAAGGTCTCGGTACGGACCCGCGACGCAAGAGCCAGTAGCCGAGTAACGTAACCGCAATACCAAAAGTATACTTCAGTATTGTAAATGTTGTCTGATTGATGAAGCTAGTGCCACATATTATATATTTGAAATTCTACCTAAGAATACCACCTCTAAAAGTATAACTGTTTTTGCTGAAGAATAATTAATTTTAAAATTAATTTTGAAATATAAACGTATATTATGACCTAGACAATAATTTCAAAAAATCATTTACAAGTTTATTTAAATAGCATTATTTAAATATATTATCTGGTACGTAATAAAATTATTTCATTATCGAACGAAATACAAAAGGGAATATAGTTTTCACTAGTGTGAAAATTTATAAACGCTTTTATCAGTAACATTAAATTTCTTGTGGAAAAGCTTAATCAATGATTATTTTTCCTTGTATCACATGTATCAATATCTTATATCCAATATATTAATTAATGAAAATTATTCTGATGGTGTCTAACAGTTATTTTGAAGTATTAAAAGAAGAATATTGCAGTTATAATTTGCAAGAAAAGTAATTCTAATGTATGACGTTCAAACTTCGATAGTTTCGAAATATAGCATCAAAAATTAAGGAATTTTTTTGGCGCATTTGGTTATTTTTACACTGATTCATTTAAAATTTGTAAAAAAGAAATTAAATTGTATCTGGTATCAGGAACACTGCGCCTTTATGTAGGAAAAATTATATTTACTATAAAATAATACATAGTTACCGAATTTAGAATAAATGGTCGAAATTTAAGTTCGAAAATTTTTTAAGCATCGCATAGACACAAAATATATATCTACATTTAGCTGCAAGTATATTATTTTATACTCACAGACAATTCGCATTATTTCCGTTACAATCTTAACAAGGGACATTAGCCTCAGTTGCCAAGACCTTCACCTCGACCTCAGTTAAAACATCACTTACATTAAATTAAGGCAGTAATTTTCTAGAGAAGGGGTCAGCCTACTCCTGCAGTTTTTGTCTAAACATAAAACTTTGAAGTAAAAATAAATAAAATACCATAGCAGTTCTGTTAATAAAATTTTTAAATCTTATTAACAACGTAATTACGATGTTTTTCATGTTTTAAAAATGCTTGCTTATAGAGAGTAATTTCACATATGATGAATTAAGACTTTCTTTTAAATGGAAAATCATTTCACTTTAATTTATTAGTTATACTGTTACAAATTTATTGTAGGTTAACCTAGCTTTAATCGATTTCTGAATTAAAATTCGAAAAATATGGAAACAAATAACTTTTTATAACAATCATTAATAGTTGTCTTACCACATATTTAAAAAAATCGAATTCTAAAACTTAAGATAGAAAGAATTCGTCTTTTTAATGGAATATTTCAAAATACCATCATTTATATCATTTCATATAAAAATTTCATATGATATAGAAATACGCAAGAATAAGACTAAATGGAAAATTTATATCTTGTAATTATCTATGTGCTGAGAAAAATTAAAATTTACTTTCTATTTCTAAATGAATTTTTATGAGCTATTCTATGATTAAATCTGAAAATGTAAAATAACAAATGTTGTGTTATAGGAAAAGCAATTATTCATATTGTGGATATCTATAATAAATAGATGGTTATGCATACAACTAAAATAATTTAATTTTTAAATATATTAATATTTACAAAAAATGAATGAAAAAATTATTTTATGTACTAAGGCATATAAAAGCAATTTTAATATAAAAAAATATTGATTTTCTAATGTTTGGAGTTGCCTCTGCAAAAAATGTACCTGACATTTTTTTTCAGTATCAGAAAATATTGCAGTCTAAAAGAATATACACGGAAAAAATGTTAACTAAAAGATAACGTTCATAAATTTCATAAAATTTAATATATGGGGGTTTTATGCATAAAACATAACTCTAAAGAGTTTCTCTTGAAGTCATAAAAACTTCTAATTTCTCTCTATATTTAAAGGCATTTATCGCACAAACAATTAATTAAATATTCTTGATGTAACCACTAACTTCTGTGGCTTGAATAGAGTTATTGGTGAAATAAAAAAAATTGCTTTATTTTTTGCACTAAAATATTTTGTGGAATGCTATCATTTTTCCTAAATTGCTATTAGAAGGGATGATACTTTTAAAGCGATCTGATTCAAGCATTTCTCATATTCAAATAATAAAACAAAGTATCTTAATATGTCAAAAAAATTCATAATGCACAGTAAATTCTTAGTCGTGTTATTAATTAAAAAGCAAACGTGGAAAAAGATATAATATGATATTCTACTTTACACTATTATATAGATGTTAACTACTCAATTGATAGAATCTTAATGAATTTTTTTCTTAAATAGCATTTTTAAGTTTAATTAAAAATGTGTGAAAGAAAGAAGTGTAGTTTTAAGGTAAATAGTCTGAAATCATCATATTTCAATTTAGTAATATAAATTCGGGAGTGAAATTATTTAACATAACATTTTAATTTTGAAGACTGAAAAATACTATTTCTTTTATGAAGAAATAGAACTAAGAATTTAAAAAAATTAACGTTACACTTCAGATTTTTATTTGATTAAAACGTTGAAATTGTATGTTTTTTTCAGGCGTGAAAATTTCGATTGTTTTCGGAAATTAATATTTTTTTTATATGTGTGATGCCTAAAAGAATTATGAAAAGCATAAAAATACAATGTATATTTCTATTGATATTTTTAACTTTAGTGGAATAATATAATAAATTTCTATATTGAAATAAATATATTCTTAATCGAATTTTAAAGAAAGAAATTGCTATAATTGCAGCAGGTTTAATTTAAATATGTATTTATTTATTTCATTTTTTTTTTCTGTTTAGAGGTGCCAGCGCCTCCTCTCGATGTGAAGATCAGAGAAATCTGGAGTCGAAGTGCTAGCGTGTCTTGGGCGCCGCCGTACAGTGGCAATTCCCCTATCACCAAGTACATTGTACAGTACTGGAAAGATATCGGTAAGTGCACAGTTATAATTTTGCCTTATAAAAAAATCCACACCATTATTAAATTTAAAAGAAGATCCTTATAATGATATCTATTATATATAGTCGTATATATTTTTACTAAATTTTAGAAATGCTTTAAAAATTAGTTTTAACATGCATTTCTTGCACTATTAAAAGCCAAAAAAATAAAAACAATATCTGAAGGAATTGTTGTTTTTGAATTTAATTTTATTCAGTTTTTTATGGAATATATATAAATTAATTTTTCAAATAGTAAATATATTAGGAGTGAAGTTGTATATTGATTGATTATATTCGTTTTACTTTAATTTTTATCAACAAGTTTCAACAGAGCGAAAATACTGTTGAATGTGCTCACGTAATGAGTGCCGATTTCGTTGTACTAATTTAATGTTAGCATCGCATTAGAAATATGAAAATAAATTTATGGCTCCAAAAAAGAAAACACGCAGCCAGACGTAAAATAATGCATGCAGTTACAGTTTCCACGGAATTTTCAATTGACAAACGTTGAAATTTATGAACTATTAAATAACAGATTCAATACGTTCGTGTTAGCAACTACTCAATAGACTAAGCAGAAGAGATAAATAACTAAATTTTAAAGAAATTAAAATTATAATAATCTAAATAAATCCAATAAAATTTAATCATTACTATCATTTTTATTAAAACCAGCTAGAAAATTATATTGTATTATTGTACGTTATTTCCATCATTATTATTTTTTAAAACTACAAAGGAAATTTATGTCTATATCTTTAAACTAATTATATAAATTCGGTTTTTTATACACCTTATAAAACATGAGGATATTTATATCGTAATGTTTAAACATAGCTCTTTCAAAAAAGAATTTTCAAATCTGTCATAATATATAATTTACTTTTACTTATAATTAATTAAAGTAAAAAAATAAAGAATGCCATTTAACAAATCATCAAAATTTAAAGTCAGAAAATTAAACTTTCTCAAAAGTGAAAGCAACTTCTTTCTCTACACTAGCCGGATTTTCAGGTCTCAAACCGGCGAATCCGGAAATTGAAATAACAAAATTGCAACAGCAGCAGCCTAATAAAAAAAACCAACAGGAAAAATCCTTTTATTCGCCCATCAACTGGACTGCGTCGAGCACCTTTCGTTCGACTGCTCCTCTTGGCTCAGTGCCAAAAGTGAAAGCTATGACGTCACTAACATGACGTCACTCACTCACTAGGGAGTTGAATTGTCCGAGTGTGTGTGAGAGAGAGAGCACGTGCGTCATGGTTCAGTAAACGATAAAAAAAGAAAAAGCAACTTTCAAGGAGGATAAAGAGTTTTTGCTGTAATGAAAATCTCTTCGCTTTTTATTTTATTCAGAAAATAGTAAAGGGATTTCGAAATATAGTAAGAGGGTTCGATTTTTATTTCAAAAACCTTACACAATGTATAGCGATTAGAATTAATAATGAAAATAAATTTATTGAAAGCAGTTGAGAAATGAACAAAAATTCTTTTATATTAGCAGGATTTGCATTTACATACATAAAGAGTTTTTCCTTTAAAAAAAATTCATTCACTTACTTTTTTTTTATTTTATTCAGAAAATATTCTAAGAGGATTTGGAAGTACATAAAGAATGTTCAATTTGTCTTTCAAGCATGCATACACCGTCAAGGACGATAAGAATTATTAGAAAAGAAATTTATTAAAAGAAATTAATAAAGGAACAAAATTTATTTTACATTATCGGAATTTCAATGCATTTAGCATAATTCCATTTCAAATGTGGTACCACGTTGTAGTTTTTTTATGGAGTTGTTAAATATATATATTTTTTAATTTAGACTCCAGTTTTTAAATCTTAATTAGTTTTCATTTTTATATTGGTTATTGTAAAATAAATTAAAATGCTTATTCAAATAGATCTGTAATTGGCTGCTTATGAAAAACAGGTTCAGTTGTTCTGTTTATGTTCTCCCCTCAATGTTGTTGCTATACATCCAGCATTGGCACTAGCTCCAACACTTCAGAGGGGCATACGACTACGCTATCAGACCAAAACTTCTTCCATGTAAAATAAGGTTTTTCTAAAAAAAATGCTTAACACAAACTAATGCAGACTAATCTAAATAGTGCCGGTAAGATTTATCTTAGTCATTCATTTTGCGAAACATCGCTCGCTAAGAGTGTAACTTTTTTACATTTTGTTCCGGTCGTTAGGAGAAATATAAATCATAAAGCGAATGGATCCATAAAGCGAGGTTTAAAAATATAGGACGTTAATATCACTTTGTTAATCGGCTCGTCAAATTTCTACAGTCTACTTGATATTTCACTGTTCTAGATTTATTTCCCTCATATCTACTGTCATCTTTGTTTTATGTCAAGTTCTCGTGTTCGAACCATAAATAATAGATTAAAAAATCGTAAATCATAAATAAAGAGCATAATGCGTTTATTTCATTCTGCGTAGGGGTTTGCTCTAATATTTTCATTTGAATGTTTCCTATATTTTCAGGCGGTGCTTCTCACCGTCTCCTGGAGATATCCGCACCCAGTTCTCAATCCTCGGCGCTTCTGAAGGACCTACAACCAGGTACATCCTACGTGCTCAAGGTGGTTGCGGAGAATGCTGTGGGGAGAGGGGAGCCGTCCGATGGTGTTTTCTTTAGAACAGGCGAAGAAGGTAAAAGATATAGATTTATTCAGTTCAGATTCTATTCTTATGCTATGAAACAAAATAATTAATTGATTTGTGGCATCATACTTAAATGTCATTTTTGTGTACTGATACAGATGAAATCGGTGAATAATTTCGAATATTACAGTACTTTTATATGCTTATATCATGCACCTTTTTATTGCACTTGTTATACACTGTTTTCATGATGCAGGTCAACATTGTGAAAAACATATTCACAAAATATTTATAAATCCACCAGTGATCAAAAATCGTTTTTTTTAAATCAGAACTGATTTATTTATCATGATTTTGTTCAGTATCAATCCAAAAGTTGTTGCTTTTCCTGATATTTTGTTTCTACACTTGGCTTCTCGGAAAAAAGCCGCATACAGATCAAATTAAAAGCCTTTATCAGAATAAAATAATTTCTAAAAGTCATTTCTGCCAAAAGAGTGTCTTAAATAATACTCCGGTCCGTTATAATACTCAAGTTATAAAAGTTTTAGCATTTTGATAATATGTAATAAAAACAACTCAATTTAAGTTGGAAAAGTTTCGAGTTCATTGTTTTAGTATTATATAATACATTTTATAATTTCCCAAAAAGGAATTTAAAAAAATGAAACCATCCTACTGAATAGCCCTTGAAAAATTAGACGATATAACAAAAAGCCATTTATGAAATAACCTGTGGCAAGGTTTCATTATTACTCGCAACAAAATAAAGAGAATATTTTAAAATTATTTATAAGAGAACCAATGTGCACAATATGTGTTACAAATGGAAGGAGAAAAGAGCTTATTTGAAAAGCACTCAGCAACAACATTTCAAATTCAGAAAAGCATTATAAATAAAGCGCACTATTTTTTAAAACGACATTAATTATTATTATTAAAAATAATAATATGGAAATTTAAATATTTAGCTCTTAAAGCATTGAAAGAAGTACGTTGTTGAGCACATACTTTACAAAATTAAAAATCTGAATGCAATATTCATTTATAAGACTAATAAATTAATTAAAAAGTAACACTCCTTTATATCTTGAAATTTCTTTTCAGAAAAAGTTTAGATAAAACTTTTGGATGATTAATTTTTTGCAATGAAAGTTTTGTATCTCAATTCTTATAAGCAACAACAAAAAAAAAAGAAGAAAGAAAGAAAACAAAAGAAACAGACAATTTATAAAGAATGAACCTTCCTTGCCAAATTCAACTAAGAGTGGCCTGATGTCTAGTTTTTAAAACACAAAAACCGCATATAGGCTAATGAAATAAATTAAATTATACGATAGATTTTGCTCACTAATTAAATGAATTAAATTACCAATTTCTTTTTAAAAAGTAGATCATTGCCACGAAAGAAAGATAGTTATTTTGTATCAACCGTAATTACTTTTGGCAAAGAATAAAACTGCCGTTCAATTAGTAACAGAATTCACGTCTAAAAAATATTCCGATGCAGTAATTACAATAATCGTTGTTGAGCGATTCTTCGAAGCGCGTGATAAGTTGCGAGGTTAAATATTACTAACTTGCTGCTAACTGGATGACTAAGTGCGGTTGATACTTTCGCCATAAAATTTAAAAGAGATAATTGTTGAGAAGATAATTATCAGCACTCATAATCTACTTCTCTCCAAATGAAAGATACACGGAAGCGCATGCTCCAAGTATCACCTAGAATAAGGCTTTCTTCTTTATTCAGGAATTTCGTGTTTTAAAAGTTCTACATTATTATCGTAAAAATTGAAAAATATTTTGATATTTTACCCATGAATGTAAGAAATCCTTGTTCCTCTGTTCAGTCACGTTTTTTGGAATTTTCTATAATATTCTAATTTGATAATGAATACATCTACATAAATATATATGTTTATACTCATATATTTCAAATAAGTAAAATCTCTCTCTCTTGTTACCAGCGGAAGTAGGCACATAAAACTAAGTATATTATGAAATTTTCCATTTTTTATTGGCGATATTTTTTCACTATAATTGATAGCAAATATTATGAACAATTGAATATTTGGCTTTATTATCATGTCAGAACATGACGTTTTGGTAATGAGATTTGTGACGTCAACGACGCTCCGTAGGTGAAAAATAAAAATTTTATTATATGTACGAGCGTCTCAAAAAATCAGCTTTTAATAACGCGTTGCGACAGTGTTTACAAAAACTCTGATTTTTAAAAAATAAGTTAATGACTCCAGCAAACCTAGAAAAATGTCATTTTGAGCGCGTGATTATATGAAATGAAATAAATAGGAAATACGATATTTTTTTAAACAATAAATGTGAGACAAAGTTTTCTGGATCGTTTGCAATACTAAAGTGACTTATTCGATGAAACAATTAAAATAAATAAAAATTTATAATTTAACTTGCACGAGCACTTGGTGCTTGGCCGTTCAAGAAATTATGATCTGATATGATACTTTGAAATATGAATAGCAGACTTCATTTTAATCTTTATATTATTGTTAATACAATTAATCATTAGATGCTGTTGTAATCCGCAGTTGAAATGTATGAAATCCGTTCTATAACAATCTTCGCTTAGTTTTAAAACAAGACGTTAATAAAAATGAAATTACTGTAAGCTATAAAATTAATTATTTCTATTATTTTCCCATTTTATTAATAGATAGTTTTTTTAGCATGTGCTAGGATCACAGTATGATATAGACTGCAATAGTTTCATTATAGAATCGTGGGACTATCGTCATACTTATGTTTTTATGTAAGATAATTTTATCAAGGTTTTGAAATATTGAAAATTACAGACGAAATGGCGGCATTACGTGCAGTTGTAATTTATGAAATCCGTGCTATAATAATAATAATAATAATCCGATCTTAATTTTAAAACAAAATTACTATAAAAAGAAAAGAGACATGATTTCAAATTTCTTTTAAGAACCAATGCTTTTATATTAGAATTTATTTAATTATATTTTCCCTGGCCTAAAAGTTTAGCTTTTTTACTTATGAATTAAAAAAGCATTCAAATTATAAGGGAGCCGCTGCTTTCTTACGTACATAATATAAGCATTCAATCTTCCCGAATTCGAATCCCGGAAAAAAAGGGCTTCCCAATCTAAAAAGTATATAATTACGTATAATTGTTAAAAATATTTTCATATAAATAATTTTATTTTGTACGTGATTAAATTAAATATGTAATGAAATCTAATAAATAATTTTTTTAATATTGCTCTTATAAAAAAAGAATCGTTAATCTTGTAAAAAAAAGAGAATGTTTTTTTTAGTCTGATTCAAAGGTGAGAAATTTTCATTCATAATATTTACAATAAACCAACGTATTTATTGTTTTAATATAATAAATTATGTATAAATGCAGAACCAAGTGAGCCTCCCACTGATATCAATGCAGAGCCAATGGGATCTTCTAAAATCAGAGTATCATGGAAGGTATGGGAATTCATTTCCTTTGTCGATATTAGTTTTTTTTTTTTTTAATTTTTATTAACCTTTAAATATTAATGTTCATATAAACAGAATGTAAATTATTATACGTTCTCCAATATCATAAAATTTCAAAATACTTCAAGGCACCAAAAATGTTATTTTTAGAGGGAATCATGGCTTTCGATTTCGATGCAAAATAAATCGAAGTGCAAAAATAGAATTTACTTTATAACGAATCCCTATCCTATGCGTTTTAATAAAACGTGATCTTGTTTACAGATAATTTATAAGAATGACTTTATAAAATTTTTTGTCAGGGTCAAATATTTTTAATGGTTGCTTTGCCACAACAATGAAATTTATTATAGATATGATTTCTTTCGATTAAATTAATCTTGGACTAAAACAAAGAATATATAAAACAGACATTTACGGTGGATGAATTATTTCCCTTTAAAAGGTATTTATCTATATCTGCTGTTTTAATGCAAAATTGTTCATTCTGCTTAGAAAACATTTTTTTATCTAAATAAAAAGTTTTAAGTCATTCAGTAAGATAAAGTACAAGAAAAAAAAGAATATTTATTCTCCAAGCATTTTATGAGGCGTAAGGCAGACGTAAAAGAATGTTGAGAATGCACTATGATTACTGAAAAACGATTAATAGAAGAAAAATAAGTAAAACCCATTTTTCTTTCTGAACCTCTTTATATTAAATCAAAGGGCGTGAAAATGCAATTATTTTTTTTAAAAAATTGTATAATCCTTTGAAGCTGTCAAATTGTCTGTCAAATACAAGCAACTGCTTCTTGAAAACAGCACTTCGGATAGCATAAGAATGGAAAAAGTTTTTTTTTAAACCTAGTGTTCCATAAAACATATAAATACAACATAAAATAAATACAGCATGTTAAATTCTATTTGTCAAGATTTTGTAAATTATTTTCTTTATTTCTTAATTATACTTGGATGAATAAAATTTCTAGTTTTATTTTTTTCCTGTGCTTAAATTTGATATCCCTGAAAAATATATTTTATTCTGTAAACTGTTCGAAATGTTTAGATACCTGGAAATAAAAAAAAACATTTCTGAAGCAAAATTTCAGCTTCATTTATGTAAAAGGATATTTATGCTATATTATGTCATCAAAAACTCAATCGGTAACAGTAATGGAATTCTATTATAGGTCTGAATACATAAATTTCTATATTCCACTAGAATTTGACAATATTTTAAGATAATTCTCCTTCCAGCCTCCGTCAAAAGAAAGTTGGAATGGGGAGTTAAAAGGTTACTACATTGGGTATAAAACGCGGGATTCCAAACAGCCTTATTCCTACAAATCCATTGAATATATTCCTGAAGTGCAACAGGAGTTTTTCCTTGCCAATTTGCTCAAAGCCTCCGATTACAGCGTCGTCGTGAAAGCTTTCAATTCTGCTGGAAGTGGACCTCCCTCCCACGAACTCTACGTCAGAACACTGGATGAAGGTAATTAAACTATTTATTTCTTATCACTGATTTTTTTCTATAATCAAAGGGTCGCCATTAAGTACAGTTATTCGAGGTAGTTACATTATAAATAGACAAACGAAGAGAATAAGCCGAAGCTTATAATAAACGTAGTAGTTATAGTAAAACGTAAAGTAGCTTTTATGCAAACGGATACAAAACGATGCTTTAAATTAAAGCCATAAAACAAAAATGGAGCTATTTCGAAGACTTTATAAACTTTAATCCACTAGTCTGAAAATTACTCCCTTTTTTTATTTTCTCATATAGAAAGTATTATAATCACCAAAAAAATTGAAATCACGATTTTAACGACTTTTCAGGTTTAAGATTTTACTGAATTTGAAACAAAAAAAAAATGGCACTATGTTTACCTGCGCTCATGATAACTACAAAATGCTTTGAGCTAGACGAATTGAATCTGTTTTATGATCAAATATCGATGCTCGAAATCCATTCACGGAAAGAAATTATATATTGGTCGTTCGATTAGAAGTGGACTCGATAACTACAAAATGCAAAGAGCTACGTGGATAAAATTTGGTGAACGTTTAACGTCTAAAATACCGATTCTAATCAAATTTTGATCCAGATCTATCAAAGGGTGGATCTTTGGTTGGTTAAGTGAGTCAAAAATAGGCGAGAAAGTTTCAGAGATAGCTCCCACTGGATTTCTCATGTAATATTCCTATCTAATTAACTGATTATTTATTCCTTTTCTTGCAACTGGAAAATTTTACTCAATATAGTATGTTGTCTTCAAAATTCATAAACCTTTTTTGGCCGATTCAGAATTTTCTGCAGAGCTTGGAATTGTTATTTCCTTTACTAGTGTATTTGGGTCTGAAGCATCGTCGTCTATAGAACAAATCGCCATTTGTTTTAATAGTGGATATGGGCCTAAAGCATCGCCGTATACAGTAGCGATTTGCCATTTCTTTTATTGGTGAATCTGAAGCATCATCGTCTATAATAGTTGATTTGCCATTTTTTTATTCGTTGATATAAGTCTAAAGTGTCGTCGTCTATAACAATGACTGCCATTTGCTTTGCTGGCGGATCTGAGCCTAAAATGTCATCATCTATAGAAGCGATTTGCCATTTACTTTACAGGTGGATCTGAGTGTGAAATGTCGTCATTTATAGCAGTGATTTGCCATTTGTTTCATTGATTGCTAGTGGAGCTAGGTCTGTAACCTCTTCGTCAACAATAGCAATTGCTATTTTCCTGACCGGTGAATCAGTCTGAAGCGTCGTTGTCTACAATATGATTTGTCTTTTGCTTTACTGGTGGATCAGAGTCTGAAACGTCAGCGTCTATAGAAGCTATTTACAATTATAATCTATCACTTCGTACGGTTTTGTGGTTTGCTATGTGAATTCACGAATGTTATGCCAAAACTACGGTTTGCAGAGTGAGAAGTAAAGGATCTGATTAACATACGCTATTTCATTTTTGGTTCGTGCTTATTCATTGCAACAAATTGTTCTGTGGTTTAAATAGTATATATATGAATTATCATACTTTTATCTCAATTTTTCGCTGGTATCAAGTTCTATAATTAGAAAAACTCGAAGTGAGAAGGCGAGAGAAGTCAAAGAATCGCGTACACGAAAATCTGGCTAAAATTTTTGTATCTTGCTAGGAATTATTTGTCAGTTTGCATTGTTTTTTCGGCCTATTATTTTTTCTTAACTGTTCTATTCTCGTTTTAATTCCAACTATTTTTGAAATATTCCGTTAGTAAATATTTTATTTTGAATGTGATATGATTCAAAGCTGAAATTCTTAACATACTCCATTAATACTATCGTATAGTTAGTTACAAGTATGTTTAATAAAAGAAATGATGAATGCCGGAAAATATTTGAAAGGATTAATGGTCATTTAAAACACAAGCCGAAACAAAAAAAAGTTACTGTGCTTGAGCTAAGGCGTTTTAATATTGTGAGTAATAACGTCGTTTAAAATTTGAAAAGTTTTGGAATATAACGGTATAGTAAGATTCTTAAACTCTAGTAAATAACAATTTGTACAAGTAAATTACGTTAATAAGTTTCTATATTTTTGTTTGTTTTTATTTATTCTTACTAAGTGCCTGAAAATTTAGCTCCAAATTTAGTTCTTTGAGATACATTCAAACATCAACGCTAAACAGTTTCATTAACTGCGCTTTTTAAAGCGATTATAAATAACAAAAACATAACAATATAATAACGGTTATAAACAAACAAAAATATTTTTTTTTATCTTGCTACAAATATTGATTCCCTTTTCAGATCTTCCTCCAGCTCCCTCTCTGTATGTCCTGGCCACATCGCCCACGTCCGTTAGCTTGAGATGGAACATTAGGAAGGTCGATAACCCTTTGACAGGTATGCACACTCATGTATTTGATGTTCTGTGGTGGATCTGGGCAATTTTAGTCTTTAGGCACTGTTACATGAATGTAATGAAACAAATAAGGACCTGACTGGTGCTGGTATTAACTTCATATTTTATGATTCATAGATTTTTTGCTTTCACAAATTTATTTAGATAGACAAATAAATTAATTAATTTAAATAGATGCTCTTACAACCCTCTCTTTAACCAGGTAATTGTCTAGGTTCACCTCAGTCAGTGTTTAAAATATTTTGATTAAAATTGTCATGGAAATCGAAAACACAAACTATTTTTAAGCAATAAAAATTGCTAAAATACAAATGCAGATTTTAATGTCATGCAGTCAATGATAAAAAGTACAATAATAACGATTCAAAAATTAGTTTGACAAGATGTTAACAAATCACTTTTTGCTATTCAGTAATACAGTGTTGAAAAGTAAACGACGAGAATAACCAAATAATTTTATTTGAATAAAAATAATTTAACTTAAATTAAATTTTTACATTTAAATTCTAACGTCAAAGATTCAAAGATAAGGTTCCCAAGCCGAAATAAAAAACAATAATAATAATCCATATATAAGAATTAGCTAAAGATGAAAATAATGCAGATATTAACAGAGAATATTGAAAACAAGCCTCTGAAGGAGTGATTAAGTTTAACTTTTATGTAGTTGCAGACTAACGTTAAAATTATTATACTTTATTATTTACCTCATTGTTCTCATTATTCAGTGATCATATACATTGAATTTTAATTACATCAGTTTTATAGTTGGTACTTTGTAGCTTAGCGGAAAACAAAAGCATATATACTCACAAACATTTATAAGCTTTTTTTTCAGTCAAGAGTTAATAAACGACTTAGTAGAGATAAGATTTAAAACAACATTAGCATTCATGTTTATCTCTACTTATAGTGAAGGTATGGTGGCACTCTTTTTCAACAGTAAATAATGCAGTAATGTAAAACATTTTAGAACCTCGTTTTTATCTGATACTCCTGGTTTGAAAATAAATCGTCATATTATACTATAGATAATATAAATTGTATTTACTACACATTTTTTATTTGCCTATTAAATTACTGGCATGTAAGAACCTGTATGCGTTCACTGTAGAATAAATTGTAAAATATTAGTTAATTACATTTTAAAGAATTTTTTTTCTTGCTTCTTTTTATTTAAACACTTTTTTTCATTTAAACTGATTTCCTTAAATTAATTCTTTTATCACATAATATAGCGTTTTGCTTTCGAAGAAAATTAATACTTTAGAGATGTTGGCAAATTTGTGTCAATAAAATGGAATGATTTGCTTTGCAGGTTACGCAGTTTATTACCGCGAGGACAATGGTCCATGGCAAAAAGCGGCCGTCGTAGCTCCCGAAGACAGCACATACACCCTCACCAATCTGCAACCTCAGAAACTCTATCAGATATATGTGGTTGCCAGCAATCAATATGGAAAGGGAGATATCAGTGAAGCTGTAGCAGTCAAGACCGATGAAGGAGGTACTAAATTCTCAGAATTTCATTCTTTTCAATAAAATTCTGAATTCTGAATTTTTTTTACCGAAACATATTCATAAATTCTTGTTATATTTTAATATCCAATATGTTAATTAGTTATAATGAAAAATTTTGTTGCATAACTATGGAAAAAATCAACTTATGAAATATTTTTTTAATTAATATGTATTATTAGCTCAATTTCAAAATTATTTTCAAAAGAAAATCAAATAATTAAATAAAATTTCAAAACGAAAAACTTCTAAATAAGATGTATTATATTAAACAACAATCTATTTCCTAGTATTACAGCAAAATAAATTCAAAGAAAAGCAAAATGCTTTAACCAATTATCATGAAAATTACATACCTCTTAACATAGTCCTGACCTCTTTTCTTTTGCCATCTGTCCATCATTGTGGTTGACGAATTTTGCTAAGATATAACATGAACACATTTCTATAAAATCTGTACCATTATCATTCCTAGCAAGTTACTCATTTTACGCGCGCTAACTATCCGATATGAAATTCCCGCCTTTTCAAATGGAACAAAAAAGAATCATCACTCAGGAATTCCGTTGCTATAATACGATGGATGACGCCCGCCAGAAGATTTTTTCCCTATAAAATTCCCTACTAACTTGTTCCGGTGATTTCGTCATCACCCCGCTTTCACATCATACGAAAATTCTGTTTGACTTTTTCTTTTCTTCCGTCACGGAAAACACGAGGTTATTTCATATCTTTTTTTTTTTGTCTCATTTCGTCTGCAGTACGTCTCACAGAATCTAAAGTTACTTGGATTTCGATTTATTTTTGCAGCGTTGATAAGCATTGTTTGAAATTAAATCTGCTCTTCTGATGAAATAAAGTATTGCATAAAAATAAACATTAAATAATATAAGGAAATCTGAAACTTTATTTAATGCATGCGTAAAATTTTTCCGAAAATAAAAGTGCATCAAATTGCTTTAGGAATGCAGTATAAGTTATTTGATGCATTCATGTGACAATTCATTCCTTATAGTTCTTTAGTTACTGGGTACATGCCACCATTTTTTTTTAAGTCTCGGGCTTTTGTAGACAAGGATAAAAGAATGCTGAATATAAATGAAGAATTAAGGAATTCACTGAATTTATTCTTTGCATCTTTTAGCAGTACTCTTTTTAAATAGCTTTAAAATACATTTTTATAAAGAAACCAGTATTTTCCGAATTTCAAATACAGTGCACTCCAGAGTATCCGGCCTAATACGATGGAAGGGCAGGCCGAATAATGAAAAAGCCGCAATTCTATAAACTCATTACTTTGCTCACCAACACAAGAAGACAAAGTGGCATAGGGGTAACGCGTCTTTACCAAGAGTTGAACGTCCCGGGTTCGAGTCCCGCTTCGGGCATAGTTATTCTTCTGTTTTCTATCTGTAAGATGTATGAATGTACCCCCCGTAAAAAGGGGCCGTGCAAGAGACTGTGATGAGGGCATAACTAAGTTGTACTCTTGGCCCTAGTTGGCACTTCTTGAAAACAAGAGATGCTCCTTTCGGCTTAAAAATCACTGATGCATTGGCTAAGCTTATCCATGACAAGTGCCACTAATAATAACAACAAAAGCAGCAGAAGGCAAAAGTTATATGCCAACACTTTCTGCTATAATACTTCTATCCTCACTGCGTATTGAGCACTAAGCTCCATTTATCTCGAGTCAGGTAGAATATGAACATGGCTGCGACTTGTGAATCATATAAGCAGTTGCGGGTAACATGTCGAATTAAAATAGAAGGCTCTGCACTGGTTGTCGATATATGTTTAGATGCTGCTTTGCACATTTCAAGAATTTATTAGTTTAGTTTAGTTATATTAACGTCCCATTGTAAAGCAACACTAGGACTATTTTGGGACGTACGTCGTAATTTTGAACCGTGGTCAGGTTACGCGGGCGACATCTGAGTTGCACCCCCTCTCCATATCACACCACACAAGTGGGAAAACGTTTGGACCTGGTGGATTTAACGTTCAACATACCCCCTTACACGACGGTTCTTCTGTGGAATCAGGGTTTACTAGCCGAGACCTTACCACTATGCCACCTTGGCTTCAAGAACTGATTAGAGAAAAAAAACTGCTCAGATTTTAGTATAAATTCTGCAATGCCTAATTTAAATGCAGGCAACAACAACATTAATGTAAATCATAGGCCTGATTCTTAAAAAAATTGACTTAAACAGATTTTATTTAACACTGATAAATGATTACATAGATATGTCAAATTAACCCTAAGATAAGATCAAAACTTACAGTTTTTAGTTATTTTTGAAAAATCTCCTTATAGATGACCAAAGGCTTAGAAATATTTCTGATAGAACGGCTTGCCTTTCTGATTTAATTACAGTAAAAGGAAACAAGACCATGTAGTTGTGAACCGGATACTCGTTAGTATACTGTATCTCTGTTGTTATTAGGGAAACTTGCCATAAATAATTTTCGCCAAGGTATCATTGCGTTATAAGCCGAAAAGAGCGTCTCTTTCTTAAAAGTAGTTAAACTTAGCTACTCATTCATCACAGTCGCTTGCACAGCCTTTTTCTACAGAGGGTCCCATTCATACATTTACCGATAGAACACAGTAGAACAGCCATGTAAAAGCCAACACTCGAACCCGGGACGCCCAGATATCAGGGAAGATGTCCTCCTCCTATGCCAGGGCGCCGGCACTGTACTCTGTAACGAAGAACAGATTATTCTGGGAGAGAAAATGTCAAAAATCGAATTTTGTCGTCTAAAGTGGAACTTCCAATTGAATTATTTTTACTAATAATAGCGTAATTGAAAAGAAAGCTTTAATATTGAAAAGAATTTATTCTATTGAATACGTATTGATAATTAAATACAGCAAACACTGGTAATGAAGATTCTTTAGAAGTTTATTTTATTTTATAAAATTAAATCTAGTTTATCTATTATATAGAAAAAAGAGAGATTTAATTCTTATAAGGAAATTTCCTCAATTTTTAAACGATGAAATTCAAAAGTGTGATTGTAACTGCTAATCTGGAATATCTAGTCATTATATTTTATTAATACTTAAAAGAATACATTTGAAACTTATTATTTATTTTCGGAAAGAGGTTAAAATTTATTTATTTATTTCAAACAGATCAGAGATCAATAGCGAGATGCTAGGAGCCTTAAAATCATTTTTTTTTACAAAAATGGAGTCGATTTAAAAACGAAATAAGAAAATAAATGTATTTGAAATACTAAACAATTAATCTGTAGCTCAAAAAAACAAATAGACTTTTATTTTCTTTTTTAAATAACATTTTTTTTTTCTCTTTTGATTTTTTACCAGTCTAAACCGCATCTGTCTGAGAACTCATAAAACCTGATATCCCCGACAGTAGGTTTTAATGACTTTTCTTTAAAAAAATATCCGCCTGCTCAGACTTGTTTTTAATTGCTGACCGATGTCAGAAACATTCCGATTACGATGCAGCCTTATCTTGACCCGCTGTTCTCATGTGGTTTCTTCTGAAGCACAGAATGTGGTTTTGTCTCGTATTTGACAACGACAATTCTCCTCTTCTATAACAACAGTAAAAACCTTACTGAATTATAGTTAAATTATTATGTTAAAAATTGTTCCTTTAGAAATCTTCAGAATTTTTTATGTGACCTTTATAGTTTGATTTTTTTTAATACAAATGCATGAAACTTTATTTTAAAATAGAAATCTTTTTTATATCACCTATGTTTATAATTATATATCCTTTTCTTACTTAATATTTCAATTAATAAATTCTTTATGCGATTTTTAAAATTTATCTCTTTCTACATTTAAACAATAGCTACTTGAAATATTAAATTTTGAATAAATTAACTACAAAAATTTTAACGAACTGAAAAATTTTGTTTTAAATTATTCACTTTAAGTTTCACTGAGAATAAAATTTTATGTTTTATATCATTTATTCGTAGTAGAGAATATTTTCGGCTTTTTTTGTGTGTTGACTCATTGCTTTAAATAAGAAAAATACGTTGATAGTTCCAATTTTGGATTTAAATAATTTTTGTATTCAACTATAAAAAAATAATTGTAATTTATAATTTTTAAAATGTATTAGTTCAAACTTTAGTGGACTGGAACGACTGTTTATCGAGAGTATACTTCGATATCATCTACCGGGTATCCATAATTAAATGAGCCTACTTTAAAGTTGTCTAATAGCAATAATATTGTTTAGAAAGTTATGAAATTTAGTTTAGTACATAATGAAGGGTTGGGAATTCATTTGAGAGAATGAAAAAACTTGCACGAAAACTTGTTCCGAAACTAATTTTCGAATAAGAAATTTGAATGAATGAAGAAGATGAATCAAAAACGCAATTTTTGTCGAAGTCACGCAGCATCGTTTATAAAACCTAAAAAGTTTTTCTGAGATTTCGATGTGTCGCCATTGCTAATCAGAATGTCCTTACAGTTACAAGATTAAGCTTTGTTATATAAATTGTTTTACCAAAACAGTGATTCCGAAAAGATCGCTCTACGGAAATATCGGACTTTGAAAGGAATACGGAAAAGTTCATTGACTATTAAAAATCTTCGGCCGGCGTCCTGACACAGAGGTAGCATATCTTCCTCGCGATCTGGGCTTCCCAGGTTCAAGTCCCGTTTATGGCATGGTTCTTTTGTGAGGAGTGTGAATCTGACTCACCGCTCTTTAAAAAGGCTATGCAAGCGAATATGATGAGTGCATGTCTAAGTCGTACTCTTGGCCCTAATTGGCGCTACTTCAAAAACGAGAGACACTCATTTTGCTTAAAATCGCTGACAAACGTTAGCGCGCTGTTCCATGGCAAGTGTCATTAGTAACAAAAAAATCGATTTATGATGGCTAAATTTGAAGAAACAGGAACGTTTAGGGTTCGTTTTGGAAGAGAAAGAAAATCTGTTTCCGCAGAAGCAATAGAGAAAGTTGTGCTTCAAATGCACAGGTTAGTATCAGTGTTCAGAGTATGTCAGATGTATTGGATATGCCTCGTTCAATTTTCTGGCAAATCATGTGCAGTATCCTCCAGCATTATATGTGCAAGCTTTAACTTGTGCAGAGGTTGCTTCCAAATGATTTCGACATCGATTCTCACTTCAGTTTTTTTTTTACCGCTTTGAAGTTTATTCAGACAGGCTGTGGAATATTTTCTAGACAGCTCATTTTCATTGGAATGATTCGGTGAATACTCACAAGTGCCGAATTTGGGATAGAGAAAATCTACACTCAATATTACAAGATTCTTTGCAGTAACCAAAAGTAAAGGTGTGGTGTGGGTTTTCTGCATCATATATTCTCGAACCATATTTCTTAGAAGAATTAAGTGGAAAGGTCCAGTAACATGCTCGATCACCGGACTGCTATATGCATCATTAACTCAGAATAAAAAAATTTCGGATTTTCAAGCACGTCAATGACTTTCGAGCAGAATTTTCATGCAAAATGGAGCTTCTCCATACATTGGCCGTTGTGTAAAGGACGTTCTTCATAATTATTTAACGTTTCATCCGCCGTCACTTACGTGATCTGTAGCCTTCCCTTAAATCCATGTGATTTTTCGCTTTGGGGTCATTTAAAAACTCTGGTAAGTCATGATAACGGAAAAACTTTTCCTGATTTAAAAGGCAGCATTTCACAGCATATTCTTACTATTTCCCAGAACACATTACGGTCAAGTGTGTAACGTGTGTTCTTACGATTCCAGATGGTAGCGGAAAATGATGGCCATCATGCCGAATATATTTTGTAGTAATTAAATTTGTCAAAATTACTCTGAATGTGTATTTCCTTTTTAAAAAAACTGACCCTGATGGCGAAATTTTTAACTTTTTCTTTTTTTGCTTAAACAAATTCTAATCCCTTTATTATGTCCTATACAAAATTTCATAACTTTCTGCTCTCTGAACAATAGTTTCGCCTGTATACAACTTAAAAGTAGGGTCGTTTAATTATGGACACTCTGTACTTATTCGATATAGTAAAGTTCTGTGATTAATTTCAGTGCAGTGAAACGATTCAAATTAAAATGGGGGAGGGGGCAATATAGAACAACTTTATGGAAATTGAAACCTCGTACTAAATTGCATTTATACAATGTTCTGTATTTTTTAAATTAAAATCTCATATAATGTGAAAACATGCTACTAGGTTGTCAATAATATATATATTGACATATTAAGTAACTATACGTCAATATATAGATTATTGACAAGCAAATACTCTCATTAGATCGTTGGTTTCTTTTGGGAGGTCTTTTATTATTTACCTTTTAAAGCGTCGACTTAACTCAGAACTTTTATTTCTATTTCCTAAATTACCTCAAATTTGTAAATTAATTAAAATTCTAAGATCGAATAGTTTGGTAATTATACTTCTTTCCTTTTTATGCTTGAGTCATCATATAACTTGAAATTGCAGTTTTGTTTGAATTAATCTCTCGCAAGAATATGGATATGTCCTAAATTTGAATTACTGAATTTACTAAATTGATTATACTAAATTTGAACAAAAAATATAATCTTTTTTCAATTCATGCAGTTTTTCGTATGAAAATGTTATCAAAATTTAGAATTCGTGAAAATAGCATTTAAAGATACAAATATAGATTAAAATGAAAACTATGAAATTATGAAAAGTTATTATAATTTCTGAGATAATAAATGCAGCCACAAAATTTAAATGATTTTTCAAAGAAAATAATTCAGAGATTAAAAGAAGCGAAGAAAAAAAATAACATATTGTTCAAAAATCGACATTTCAATGTTTTTACCTACTTTATAGCACTGTATTTTTTCACTTTAACACTCCTATGAAAAGCAGATACAATAATCTTCAGAGGGCGCAATTAAAAATATCACCGCTCTTTCATCTCTGAATTGTTAATACTTGCAATTTTTTTCTTCATATAGATGGTCACTCCATGCTGTCCGTTGCTGGTATGGGTCAAAACACAAGTTATTTGGATATGGCTATAGTAATTCCGGTGACCGCCTCCCTCCTAACCATCGGAATCGTTATAATTGTGGCTTGTGTCTGCGTGAGGAAGATAAGAAGTCGGCACAATTTAGAACGAGGTAAATTATTCTTGTGTTAATTTTGTCAATTAAATCTTCGGAAAATTTTATTAATATTTTAGTTAGCAAGAATACTCTTGAGAGAAGTATTCTTTCTTCAAAGAAGAATAGTTAAAATAACAATAAAAATAAATAAATAATCATACTTTTAAAAAAGTCACTTCAATAATCATAATTTTGCATTACGGAAGAAGATGGGTCTCAGATGTAACATTTTTTTTACTTAGTCATCCTCAATAGATTAATTAAGGAAACTCAGATCTCTCCTTGTCATTTTCTCAAATGATATTCTATAAATTTTCTGAATGGATTTGAAACCATTAGTTTTAGAAATCAGCAACATACAATCGAGGATAATAGGGAAAATGTTATTCGACGAAGAAAATTTTGGTCATTAATCTTTTATATACTTGAATATTACTATTTAATAAATGTCTTTATTTACCACAAAAATAGAAATTCACAGTTTTAGTATCTTATTTGTCTTTATGACCAAATTAAACTATCGTTCCTGTCTTTTTATTGCAGCTTTGGCGGCCGAGAAGCATTTGGCGATGGTTGGCACACTTCAAAGATACGTGGACATTGACAAAACGCGCTCTTTGATGGACGCCAGTAGAATGGGCCATTACCCACTGCCTTATGAGACTATACAAATGCTGGCGGACGACCAGGATGGAAATTATCCTAAAAGTGGCCCCAACCAAGAGTTGAGGGCATTTGCAGCAGCAAAAGTGAGATATTTTAATTCTCAGTAGCCTACTATAAAGCTTATTTATGTAGATTTTTAATTGTTGAATGGTTATTATGATAAATAATGCTATCTCTTAGTTAGAACCAATTAATTTCTTAATTTTATCTAAAATTACTCTTTGTTAATTTCATTCTATGATATTCTCTTATTTCCTTATCCAATTCACTCTTTTTTATATAATTCTACACGCGTTCCAGAAAAATGATGAATAAAGCATTTTCCACACTCAGAAAGAAAAGATAAAATTTGATAATGCTTACAGTATTCTCTTAAAGATATCTCAGATATCATTGCCTAAAGCAACATGTGGCAAAGAAATCCTAATCAGAATGATATAGTAAAATCACCGGAGGGACGAATTTCCGTCTCTTTTGAGCTTGTGTCGTGATGTAAATTGGCGTATCTCGTATCATTTTTTATCTGGACAAATTATAACTCCTTTCGTGAGTGAGATAAATCACAGTTAAAATTCCAATCTTCCAACTTTTTGGCGATGCTTTGTAAAAATATAGTTACCCCCCATATATATATATATATATATATATATATATATATATATATATATATATATCCTAATTAATATTCAAAGCTTTACCTTAATTTAGCCTATAGTAACATCATTCTAAAATATTCTCTTATTTCATGCTCCATTCCACTAGTTCTAGTTAATTAATTCAGCAGAAGCTTTGTAAATAGGCTGAATCTGCTAAACTCCGAATATTTTCCCACACTATGGGTGAAGGAAAAAAAATTGTCCAACTTAGAACATTCCATTAAAAGATCCCTATGATTCCCTTGCACGAGCTGTACATAGGATTGACATGCGTCAAAGATCCCTGTTAAAATCTAAAGGCATTTATTCAAAAGGATAAAACTTTCATCAGCTCTTCGGCATCCCGTTTTGTGTCATTCTGTCTTGTGCTCGTCGCTTTTACTTGTACATAATGCGTGCTTCCCGTGATGGAATAAAACGAACTTAAAAATTCAAAGTGCCATCCATGTCTTCCAAACCAGCTTCTGCTTACAACTAATAATAATGCATTGCGCGCGCGCGCGCGCGTGTGTGTGTGTGTGTGAACTGAAATTTTAAAATCTGCTTCTTTAAAACGAGCATCATAAAAAAATCAGCATATAATAACGTGTTGCCATTGCATTTATAAAGCTCTGATTAAAAAAATACGTTAATGACTTCTGCAAATAAAACCTTAAAAAGGTCATTTTGAGCACGTGATTATATGAAATGAAATAAGCAGGAAATGTGATGTTTTTTAAAAAAATAAATGCGAGACAAAGTTTTTTTTGGATCGTTTGCAATACTAAAATGCCTCATTCAATAAAACAATTAAAATGAATAAAAATATAATTTAACTTGCACGAACACATGATGCTTCAACGACGGTTCAATAGGATGAGGTTTTTGGCGTCAACAAAAATTCGCGGGCAAAAATTTGATATTAGAAATTTCAACTTTCTCAAAAATAGACCTTAGAAGACTCAAAGATTTTAGTAAGTTGCTGCAATTTCGAAATAAAGGCCTTTTTAATCTTCAGTTTGTGACTTTTTGTTGAGATGATTTGTTCAGCTTTTTTAACTTTATGAAAACTTTCTTCAAACTTGAATAAAAATCTTTTTTAAAAAAGAGTTTAAATTGTTTGATTAATCTATACGTCTGTAAAATCTGCTAATTTTTGTTGAGATGTTTTCTTCAAACATTAATAAAAAAATTAAAAGTAGATTAAATTGGTTAATTAAGTAAAAGGTTTTCAATAATCGGCCATTCAAAAACTTATGTTCTGAGATGATACATTGAAAGATGCATAGCAGATTTCATTTTTATTGTTTAAATATATATTTATTCTTTTTTTACAGGATGGACAACAAGCCCAATACAATAAGACTTTAACATTGCGGAAAGGAAAGGACGAAAACATTTATGATATGCCTCAATAATTCCTATAGGATTTAATCAGAAACTTCTAAGACCATGCAATTTACAAAACAATGTTTTTAAATTCAAGGCAAGAATTGTATGCAGCAGATGGATCTTCTGATGATCTGCACCATCCATCAAGAAGTGTCGCAACCTTCGGGAAATATTCTTCAACGGATTCAAAAATCAAACAGCTGCTTATGATTCATAATACAAAGTCGTTCCTTCTGAAAGTGTGATAACGTTGCCTTTGGATTTGTTTCATCATTTTATATCTAATCAGTGGCTCCAGTGTTGTAGCTCATTTAGCCTCGCATAATTTGATGTTTTTATTAGATTTAATTCAAATAATATCAACCGAGTCATACGTCGAAAATGGAGCTATTCGAATTTACCCTATTATCTACATTCTGTTGATGCCATCGTTTAAGCTTGGTAACTAAAATAAACGATTTAACACATTTACATTATGATGGTGCCATATGTTACTTGAAATAAATATGTTGAAAGAAGAGCTACTTTGTATTACCTTCTTGTGCCATTTTCAGAGACATATTGTTGGCAATACGCGTACCTGGCGAAATGGGAGATGCACGGCTTTTTTCACAAAACAGTGACTTTCTTGCGGTTTTTCTAAGAATACGTTTTTTATACTCGATTTGTGCGAATGTCCTACGCTTGATGTGCATGGGGAAAGATTACTCTCACTGTTTAGAAGCTTTTCTTGTGTGTGTGTATATATATAATCGCGTTTCTATTGCATCTAATGAAATAAAAGATTCTTCCGATGGATTGTAAGCTATTGTTTACACTGAGCGAAACGAAGAAACCGAACAAAATGTTTTGCAGTGTGATATCGTTCCATTAAAATAAAATAAAATGAAAGCTAATCATTTGAATTTCTTAGCTAAAAGTAGATTTATATTCTGAAGTAAAAAAATTAAATATTTTATTTCCTTTTTTTTAAAAAAAAAAAAGAATGTCTTAGAATTGGTTTGTATGAAGTAGTTAAATTTTTAGTTGATATTTCACTATATCATGCTCTAGCTGCTACCATCTTCTGCTTAAAATGGTATTTCTAGTGTAAATAAAATTTGCCTAAAAAATTTGCGAGTGAAAAATACAATCATTCTATTTCTATGATTATATTAAGATATCCAAAACTATATATCGTATATGTACATGTATAAAAATTTGCTTAAAATAAAGAAAAAAATGTTTAATTTTAAGATTTATCTTCATTTTTTTTTGCTGACAGAGAAATCTTACCTGTTTATTTATTATCATATATATATAAGGACCAGTGATATAAAACTGGAAGTACTTATTTCTCATTTCATATGATCTCTTAAAGCAAAATTTATAGTAATATTTCCCAATGTTTTGGTTATATAAATATTTTTTTTTACATTGAATTTCTTTTGACACTGTATACTTATCTCATATTGAAATAAGAGATTTCACAAATCCAGTATTTTTTGCTCATCTTTGAACTCAATAACATAAAACTGCAAAAGATAAGTAATGGAGGAATTGAGTTCTAGAGAAGCCATTATCAAATTTACCATTTATCATTTTGTCTCTGTCTGGGAAAATATTGGTAATTCTATTGATCTCTAGATTGTGGTAATATGTTCGTTTTTATATTCAGATATATATATATATATTATGTGAAAAATATTAAATATTAAAAAGATTTTTGTTTGTAATTTAGCTTAAAAGATACTCTATATCAATTTCTATTTCACTCTTACTGTGTGACTAGGCTAATTTCGCAGAAGAAAGCAAGATACGTTCCCCCCTGGTCTGATCATATTTATTTATTTATTTGTTCTTTTGTTTTGGGTATAAGAAAAAATAATAGTTATTCAATGCTTGCAATAATAAAAAGAGAGGGGCATGGAATAAATAAAATTAAATAAGCCTTGGTTCTCTTTTTTTCCTAGGATAAATCAATTCGACATTTCAATTAGTAGTACTTTGCCTGAACTTGACCTCACTCTCGCCGTGTTGAATAACTCGTATCCGAGTTGAAATTAAGAATATCTTTTGGTTTTCCTCTTTTTCCTGTTTTGAACTAGATTTTACTTAATTTGGGAGTAAATTTAATGTATTCCCACAAAACCAGTGTTCAAAATTGAACTAAAAATGAAAATTAGCTGATACAGATAATAAAAATAAATTATAACTAATAAATATCACTGCTGAAAGAAGTGAAATGTAATAAATAATTGCGTGTAGAATTTTTATTTGTTGGATTTTTAAATATTATGTTAGTTATGTTATTGATCAGTTTTGAAAGCAGTTGATACATTTAACCTTCTATTTATTGAACAGGCGATGGAGGTCTTGGATATAAATTGAATTAAACATAATCGTGAGTACTTTATGCATTCTTTATTTTATTAATCTGCTTGATAATCAAGATGATTTAATATTAATTTACTAAAATAAGATATCTGTAATGTGATTGTAAATTTTTGATGTAATATTAAATATGCTCGCTTTTCATCTAAAAACTTTAAAGGAGAGGAAATTGCAAACTATTGAGTACCTATATCATAAAGAAATTATGTAAAATATTTTCTTGAATGAAATTATATCAATATTTTTAATTCAAGTTTGCATTCATTAATTGTAGTGAAATTATTTCTCCATTTAAAAAAAATGAACACTTTTTGGAATATCAAATTTTAACAAAAAAAAAAGCTTAATATTTCAATTGGAGTTATTAAATGAAAATTTAATTTTTAAAAACATTAATAATCATCTCTGTATCTGATGTATGTATTTTATTCTCAAATTAACTCAAAGTACTCTACTATTACTTATCATTAAAAAAGAGTAATTTATTAAAACATTTCAAAAATCTATTCTAATAAAAGACGTCTATTAATATAGCTCGATATGTGACTTATAAATTAATATGAAATAGTATGTTAAAGAAAATAATGGTTTTACTTTCTATCCATTTCACTGTACTTACATGGATTTTAAACCCATTTAATTCTTTAAGTTCTAACTGTCTAATGACTAACAATACTGCTAAGCAACGCATATTTGATTAATTTTACGCATATTTGATTGCCAGGGATAGGATTTTATGTTGAGAAGAAAATATTGATTTTATTTCTTAATTTGAGTATGCTATTTTATATTTAATTAATAAGGAATTATAAATAAATGCTTCATTTGGTGCAGTTTCATTTTTTTTAGTTTTTATAAGTTTCATTTACCTATTATATAAGTAACGAAATTTTTTTCATATCTTAATTTTTTTAAAGGCTGGTAAATTTGTTTGAAAATCACTTCTGCACATGTGATCATATGAAGTCTTCTATGCATATTTATCTGAATTAAATCCATTAACTTTATTTGAGAAATAAATTTAAAAAATTCTGAGCAAAATATTATCTGTGAATGTGTCTGGTATGCATGAAGAATTTCTTAACTACTGTGACCTCAGATGCTCAATTCTTGCGTTGCGTGGCTGTACGGAAAGGTTACTTTTATCTATGCAATTTATGTAACGGGTGAAGTTTTATGGATATTGCTCGTTTATACATTAGTACTGTACGATTGTTTACATAAAGCACTGTTTAAAAATATTGTAACTATGAAATAAAATTTTGCATTCGATTTTTCAGATGTATTTAATTGTAAATAAAATTTGACTGTGAGAAGAAATAAATTTCTTTCTTCATTTCTCTTTTTAAATGTAATAAATATATTTAAATGTATGCATAAATGTATGCAAAAGCTTTAACTTATTAAAAGCATTACAAAAAATTTCTTTTTTTTCATTCGCTGCGACATTATAGAAAATCAATTTTATAAATTAAATATTTACATGCATTACTTTTTTTTATCTTCTCCTATGCATTTATTTCAATGTGTTTCAGTACAGTTCTTAAATTTTCAAAAGTATTTTTATTTTTTAACCTGTATTCTATTTCCCTGCGTAGGCGCTTTAGATATGTATTCCGTATCATGTATCATCGCTAACACACTCAATTTTTTTCTTATCTTTAAGCGTAGGTTTGTCTCTTAGATTACTTCCCAAATTTCATATTATACACTAGAGAGTTTTCTTAAAAACTGATTTGATTGAAAACTATTTTACATTACTGAAGTTGAAATTATTTTCTCTATAATATAGCCTTTTAGTAAATTGATAACTAAATTTTACGTCTTGTGTCCTTCAACATTATATGCTTTTAAATTGTTAGAAAGATTTGAATTTATAAGATCAACATAAAAAATATCAAAGTATTTGTCTATAGTTTATTTTTTTAAATTAACTAATGAATTTCTTGACTGTCTATTTTCATTCTTGCATATTCTCCCTATTTTAGCAGGCGCACAGTAATGTATTAGCCAACTAAAATAATAAATCTTATCTTTAAGATATATAAAAACACGAACACTATTTAATCTCTTATTCTACGTCATATGGGCATCGAATTATAATACATAAGCTAAGAGTAAATCATTTAACAGTGGTATAACAAGAGATAAACCAGAATTAGAGATAATCCAGTAACACTTAAAATATTTAATGCTTCTGTATTTGAATAAGTAAAATAGTAAAAAGCGATCATCCATTGTCAAAATAATTTAATGATTAAAAGAATTCATTAAAAGTATTATTTTATCCAAAAAAAGTCTTCTTGATTTTTGCAGAGACAAAAAATGTAAGTAGATATTGAACTTCTTGTAATGTGAAGCGCATCGAAATCAGCTATTTTTATTCATTAAAAATTATTTTTTTTAAATTTCCATTAAAATAACTTATTTCTAAGTGGGCAAAATGTTCAAAAAATTATGAAACAGATATGTATTAATTTCCAGTAATTTAAGAATTAATTAATATAAAGTGAGTTTAATCATATTAAACCCGTTTCAACACAACACTATAGAGTTCTTTCGGAAAAACCAGGTAATTTTTTTACATTGATCATTTTATTGCAGTGTTATAATAGGGCAACTTACATTCCAACATTCTGGAATCGTTTGGCTGCAGTGCCTCTACGAAACTGCAGTATACATTTTGTCTCTACGAAATGATGTTTGATCCTCAATGGCAGTTTTAACTTGTGCCAATTAATCAACCAACAAATTAATTAATATGGTTAATCATTATCTCCTTTTTAAAGATTAAATTATTTTTTTAATTAATTTAAGTTCTGAAAATAAATTATTCGTTGCTGTACTGCTCGCTTTTGAACTCAGGAACCGATGCAAATTAAACATCTTCAAATATTCACAGCCTGTAACTTATCAAAAGATTGATCATGTGCTCTTTTTGCTGTATCCAATGATGGTTAAAATTAAAAAAAAACCTTTCAATGTTTTCGCTGCTGCACCAATGGCTACGAAATAAAATGTGAACATAGTTAATTATAATTCTCTGGTGCGTTATAAATATTGGAGATTAGCAAATTTACTTAAATCCAATGGCTGCTGCAAAAAAATCCCCCTGCGGTAAAGCACATTCTTTCTCTAAAAAAGTACTATTAACAAATTAACTAAACATTCTTATTCTAATTATATAATGTGTAATTTTTTTATAATTGGCTATTATTAAATATGCAGCATTTGTAATTTGTCGCTGCATATTTAATAATGTATTTTAAGAAGTATGGGCTGCATTTTAAGAAGTTTTATTGTAACAAGCGCACCGGAAAGATTATTACAATCGTGTGTAAATCGTTAAAATATTTCCAATTAGTGATAAAATAATGATTGAAAAATATCTTCTTAAATATTCGATTTAATGGATTTTGGAAGTCCGATTTAGCAAACAGTTAGTGATCCAATATGATTAACTTTTGACCGAAAATATTTTTTAAAGTTAACCGACCATTATTTTCACGCTCTTACAATAAAATTCTGTAGTAATTTTGTAACCAAGCAAGTTTCTTCCCAATAAGTAAAGCATATTCTGCTATTTAATGAAAAGAAGTGTAAAATCAGTTTGTCATTTCAAGCAAGTAGAGTTTCATTTGAAAATAGGCTCCATTAACCACATTTATATCGATACAAAATAAATCTCCTGTTTACGGTTCAAATCTGTAATAAAACTAAGATTACGATGCCGGTTAAATCTAGGCGATTGGCCGAGTTTGACAATTCATTCCTGCAACTGTAAGAATCGCATCAAAACAAGATTCAGTCAATATCTAGAGACTGAATTAATTCAAAAAAAAAACTCTTCCCTACAAGTATGATAATTCTATTAAAGCAAAATGCAACCATTATTTATCGTGGATTAGTTTTTTTAAATAAGTGAATCGATGAGTGTCATATTATGCAATTACTAAATATCGACTTTTTTAAAAAAAAGTTAATGTATGTTATGCGACCTACAAACCTATTTAGCTTGACATATGCCATCCTAGCAGTACATGGTTTGTATTACTCTTCACTTTTTCAAAAAAAAAAAAATAATAAAGAATCTAGAATAGTAAAAATATTTTCTTCCTGATTTGATTTACCTAACATTTCAACCTTTCCAAAGAAAAAAAAAGAAGGAGAGAACAAAATTACTGCTTTTTGGCTGTATTCCAAAGGGAGCTGAAAATCGTGCCCACGTCCTGCATGAAATCCTGAGTGGCCGAAGAGCGGCTCAAGAAACTATTTTTAAGACCAAGTTACCGCTAGACATCGAGGAAAAAGCCCTGGTAAATAAATTTCCTTGAAGGCTTCTGTTAACTCTAACCGTAGTTTGCGGAAGCCGTTAAAATGTACAGTGTTCGTCAGGTTGCTTGGAATCCTGCCAGCAAAAATACGGCCCACCTCACTGCTACACTTCATCCTTCATTACTTTCTCGAGTAAAGAAGAAAAAAATATTAATCGAATAAAGTTTTAGGGAGTAGAAAATGGTCATTCGATTAATCAATACAGGCTTCTTTCATTTTAGAAAGCTATACGAGGTGTCACGTGACGTGAACTAGATCTTTTTAATCTAACGCTGGTTTTCTTTTTTATTTCCAAGAAGAGGCTGAAAACTGAAAATATTTTTTTACAGTTCGGGCAGACGTGTTTAATGAATGGATGAAGTCTCCAGATGTCTTGGATTAATCGGGACTATTCCCGGTTTCGATCTTTTTTTTTGTTTCTGTTTTCAAAAAATGTTCCGAATTTAAATAAAATGTTACAAATTTTGATAGACCTTTTATTTAACAAATTAACGCTACTTAAACAAATGTTAACTAACAAACAAGGTACATTAAAAGTTATCTATAACATTTAATTTTAAATTGTATTTTCTGATCCTTTAACAAAAATTATATTTGATGATAGCATTTAACAGTCGTAATATTGCATAACATTGAAAAATAACATATTTCTGTGCAATATTTAACAGCATTATCCAATATGTATTTCTAAATGAGAAATCTTATGAATTGTAACTCTACAGAAAATGCAATCATATTGCTTTATTAAATATTGGCCCTTCGGTATCTTAAGCTTCGAGAATATTATCAATTTTTTTATGTATAAGATAGTACTTCCAAAGGTGACAATTATAAATTTATATTGATTTTAATTAATATGTTGGTACTTCCAAAAGAGACAATGATAAAATTTACCAATAGTCACTACAAATTACTTACTGTTTGTCCATAAGGAGATCTCTGGCCGACAGTCGTCTATGTTTACGGCGGTCGTTATAGAAACAGGTTACAGCAGGAAGAGTCCATTTTGCAGAGGTAGAAATTCATTCAAGTCTCTTACGTTGGCGCATTTAGCGCCTAATTGGCGGTATTGATATATTGCCACTAATTTTCGAAAGCAAATTCGAAAAATAATTCACTGGGCCAAAAATCCTTTGCTTTTTTGGAATTTTGAAAAAATATATTATTCCTGTTAGATTAATATAGAAATTCCTTTTTGATAAGAACAGAGTAAATCAAATAGAAAAACTGAATAATTATTTATATGTCTAACGAGTGCACAAGAAGAAAAAAAATTAAGTAGAATCCAGCATGACAAAAAATTATTCTTCATTTTATTTGTTTTAAATTTATGTAACTACTTAAGATCAAATTATCCGCAGCAAACGGGAAGTAATCTGTCTAATTCAACATAAAAATAATAACATAATAATCATAATTATTTCATAATTTTTATAAACGGTTGCTTTTATTCTGTTAAAAAGTAAAATATCCATTGTTAAATATGCATAAAACTTCTCTAAAAAGTTTTTTTTAATAAATAAATATATTTATTTATTTTTGATATATATGCTATTTTTCGAAACTCAAAATTAACAATTACATTTTATCAAATAAGATAAATAAAAGCTATAAGATAAATAAAATTTTCAAATTTTTTTTTAACGAAACTTTAAAAAATAAGGATAATCAAAAGTATGTTAAGTTGAAACTTTTGATTATCGACATATTGAATAACAGAAAACAAGAACACATTAATGAAAAAATAGAAAATAACAAAAAGGAATCAAATAAATTTCGTAGCTTCAGAAAATAAACTAAATAAAATTCTATATCTTCTATAACTTACGATCAAACTAATTGAAATGAAACAAAAAAAGCAATTTTAAAATTCCCTTTTTATTTATAAAACACATTAATTACTATTAAAAGAGCGCAAAATTAGCAGAGATCGAGTGACAGTTGTGTACTTTCAATTTAAAGAATTCTAAATCACAGTCACAAGATTCCGTTTCTTCTGAATCGGAATCCGATTCAGTACTTCCAATCTGAAATACTAGTTCATCTACTTCTAAAACCCCATCTTTTTCCCAATAAGAATTTTCAGCAAGTTTCAAGCAAAATTCTATAACATTATGCCCAATTTTACGTGCTTTTTATTTTAAAGTCTCTCCATTCTTAAATCGAAAAGGCATTTTAAAGGATCTGAAAATTGAGTTAAAATTATTAAATAATGAAATGCAGTTAATATTAACCAAAGTAAATATTAATAAAATATAAAAGAAGTAAGCTAAGCAAATATAAAGCAACTGCGGTGAAATCGAGAAGAAGAATGAGCAATAGTTTTTTTTATCGCTTCATTTTTTCGCCAAGATAATAAATACCCCCGCAGACTTCCGTTCGATTCCACCCATTCGAAATGTATCCTCCCTATCGACGTCTGTTTCTATAACGCCCGCCGTAAACATAGACGACTGTCGGCCAGAGATCTCCTTATGGACAGACAGTATAAGTTATTCCAAATTTTGCTGTGGTCCTGACATAACAATTAGCCACAAAATTTAAAAGAAAAATCTGGATAATTTATCTTTAGCTCCTGTTTATAAGAAATTCAATAAGAAATTGGCATTGTAGCAGTTTTTATAACGTAAATAAATGTAAAAAGAGAAAGGCTAGATAAATATCATATAATTTTTTAAATAAAATTTCTGAATGGATTTTGTTTAAAATTTGACAGAAATTTACATTTTTAGTGCAATTTCTGTTTACCCAATTTCATCTACATTTTTTAGTTATATTCACATTCATATAGAAGGGCATAATTCCATAAATTCGTTTTTAGAGTCATTTAAGACTAAATCTTAAATATTCTTCAAAATTCAGATCTGAATTTTCTGCAGATTACAATATTTTCTTTTTGTATGCAAGGAGGTAAAAAATTCAAAACTGCAAACCTTAGATTTCGCAATTTATTCGGCAATCTGGTTGAAATTTTCTTGTGCAAATTAGTATCAGAATTTGTATGCATGTTCATTAATAACAAAAACACCAATCATTATTTATTAGCTTTTAATTATAATATTTCGTCTGCTAGCTATATACATTCTATACAATATTTAATTTCCCGAAAAATCCTTAGATTCTTTTTTTTATTATTATTAATTTCTTCAAGACGCGTTAGCGAAAAAAAAAACGAGACTATTATTAAATTTTTCTTCATAGATGACTCTGCAAGCAATTTCTTTCTTCTTTATTTTCAAATATATTCCATTTTTTATTAATAATTTATCTAACAAATCAAAATAAAATTCATCTATAACATACAATATCATTTTTCAGAAAACTAGTACAAATAGTTTGAAGTGCGACTATATCTTTTTATCAGACATGCACTATTTGGAAAGACGTGCTAAGATTTTACGAGCCTTATATTCTTCCTCAACGTATTAAGTCGCCATTTATTTGCTACGTGAAGCCAGTGAAGACAATTTATAGAGATTTCTTGGCGTACATTGGTGGGTTCTTTTTTGTTTCGTATGGGGAAGATTATTTCCGTCTTCTCATAAAGGGAAGAATTGCTTTATAAAATCATATTTGGGAATAAAATGTTTAGTTTATAAAAAAATACTTATTGCAGGAGAAATATTGAAATTGAAATTCATTAAAGATATTTTCAAAATCTTTCTACTTTTAAAAATAGCCTTTTTTATTGAAAATTTTTCTGGAATTTCTTTTTTAATACTTAATTTCTTCTACACTAAGCATACTATATCCTATTTAACTAAATGAGCATAACTAACTAATTTACTAATAAACATAAATAAAATCTTCTCCCATTATTTTTCGGTTTTAGCATAAAAATTGAAAATTGCAGTCTTTGAAAATTTCGATTTCTAAATCTTTACGAGTTCCTACTCCCCTCCCCCTCGAAAGAACACCTCTGTTGTTTTGAATTGCAGTTAAAAAAATATTTAGAACATCTTTAATTAGAATTAATTCACTTTTTATAGCTACAATAAAGCATCTTGAATAATATTTCTGAAATAGTGGCCCATTATTTTTTTAGCTGAACCATTTGTCCATAGGCAAGTGCCATAAGTAACAACAACAACAAACAGTTTCTTGTAATTCCATGAATGTGTTTTCCTGACCCAGCGAGGTCTGGAAAGTGAAGATTCATCAAAATCTCTTAACGTCGTTTATTTATCGAATACAATGATTACTCTTTTTAAACTTTGTTTACAAAAAAGTAACCAGAGGTCTCTCCAAAACTTTTTCGCATACTCACTAATAAAGGTGAATAAAAGTGCATACTCACTAATAAAAGAGCAGCGTGTTTCTACAGAGCATGGACTGAAACCAAAATTTGAAGCAGAACTAGATTCCAATCAAGAATCACATACCAAATTTGGAGTGTTAAAATGACTGAGATTTGGAGTTCTCGCATTTACTTCTAAAGTAAATACTGACTACTCCTTTTTGAATTCGGCTCATAATTTGATATTTGTCTATAATTTAAATGTTAAATCCTTGTCTAAATTTTATCCATCTAGCTCTGTCGTGTTTTTTTATTTTTTGTGTTATGATAGAGTAGCAGAGAGATGGACATGCTCTGGATAAATCTTGTTCAAAATTTGAAGAAAAGAATCGATAAATTTGATATAAAGACCATGTACCATATTTCAATTGTCTAGCATTAAGCGTTTTTGAGCTATCTTTATCACAGACAGACAGACAGATATTTTTTTACAAATATGTTATTCGAACTCATAATCATAAAAAAAACCTCAGATAAGAAAGTAAAGGGAGGGAAAGTTGTACGATTGATATCAATTCTTCGTTTACTTTTCTGATTGGATAATATATTTAAGACTTAAGGATGATTTTTGAGATTTACTTCCAAAGAGTATAATATATGGTTATAAAGCAGAGTACTTTGCTCTATTTTTTTCCGTGAGAAATTAACTCCTTTTGAAGAGAGGGTGTGGCACAATTATCTTTGTTCGGGTTGACACTGTCACAAGTGTTTCCGTGAAAGAGATCATGAAACTTATGATTGATGATACCGTGATCTTTTGATCTTCTAGTTAGAGAACATAAAACATGTATAAATCTAAAATGAGATATTTAGTTTCGAAAGATGTTTTCGTGAGCTTTTTATATAATGTTTGCAAAGAAAAAAAATTTGTATTTAAAACAAATTTTTATTTTTTCCTTCGAAAATGAAGATTAACCGCAAAAAAATATCCAGGTTAACGTTAAAATATGATTTTTTTTTAAATTTTTTTAAAAAAATAGCTAATTTTATTCACTTTAATTTCCTTATAGAATTTAAAAAATATCTTTCTTCCATGTATAGTTTCACTATAGGATTTAAAAATATATCTATCACACTTTTTTCTTCCATTTCCACAATACGTTTATTTAAAAAAATAAAGAACAATTATTTTTATCTTTGTTTTAAACCAATACAGCAAATTCATTTTTAATCAGGTTGAATGCGTAAATTTTTTAGAAATTCGTCTGTAACTATACACATTATTAAATTCTTAATAAAACAGCATCAATCGCAGAAATCTGCATATGAAAATAATGGAGGGAAATGATTCAATAACTAAAAAAGTCATTTTGTTCTTCTCTCAGGCTATGAACAAGAGAATTCTGAAATGTAATGAACTAGACCGAAAACATTTGCTTGATATCTTTGCAAAGAAATTTAATTACTTTGTAAATTTTTGGATAACAGTTAGCTTTTGTCAGTCTCTTCATTCATGTCATCACAATAACACAAAAATGCTTCACGATAAAATGATGAAATTCCATTTATGGCTTTTATTACTTAATTTGGTCACTGTTTAGATGATGAGAACGATACCTGAGTCGTAAAACCAACCACATGCGTTGTATCGTTTAAATATATGAGAAAGTGAAAGGAAAAAAGAACACTTCTAGTATAGAAATAATCATAAAATGGGTTTTGTTGTTACTTCAATTTTAAGATTTTTTTTTATTGCTAACACTGATTTATTATCATAAATTTAGGATTTAAATTTTTTTTTATTTCCCAATGAACGAACGGATATGAAAACCAATAACTTCGTTTAAGATTCTTACAATCAATCATTTTGAAATACATACTGAATATGCATGCAAATTAATTGTCAATATATAAAAAGGTATGATTTTTCTTAATATTATATTTTCCAAATGAGTAATAAATTAATGAGCAACCAATAGACTGCATTAAGGATGCTTTGCAATCAATCATCTTAAAATATATATTAAAGATATATATTGAATAATTATTAATATGTGAAGAGGGTGTGATCTTTCTCGTTTCCTTTTTCTTATTCAAAATCTGTATTTGCTGCATATAAATAAAATATGAATATACAGAAACATATATTATGGTATACGAATTTCGATTTAGGAACTGCTTAATTAATGTAATAAATAATCGAAAATTTCTGGCATTATTGAGTCACAAAGTGCAAATTCTAATTGGCCTAATTATTCATACGTACTTATCTTCCATGACCTTGAGTGATTAACTTCCATTTCATGAAAGTGGCTGTACTGCACATGCAACCTCAAGATTGGCGAGGTAACAAGATCCATCTTTTTTAATTTTCTGGCGGACATTTGGATGAAATAAATATGTTGATTTGTTTACTCCTAATTATCCAAATGACATTCAAGCGTCCGTAAAACAGAAAGATTGATTATGTATGCTTTTAGGGTAGATGATTCCGTATGTAACCATCTCCATAGTTTTCGCTTAAATAAGTATACAGATCTATTATTTTTTATCGATATAAACAATTCGAATATAACAAAATTGTTTTCAATCTTATATATCGAATGCTGGACTGATGACAGCTTTATTATTTATTTTTTTAAATGCTTTGTCATTCATAACGCAAATGGTAAGCGTAATAAATGGATTAGCTTAAAATTTTAAGATTAAAAAGTGAATCGCATTTTCACATTTTTGCTCTGATTAGGCATCTAAATAAGCAAAATAAAATAATTTTGATGCAAGCAAAGATTATTCTATTTATCTGTTGCTATATGATGAAGGAACTGATTTTTCAATCGTAATTACTCGAACATGATTTTTCATATCAATTTGAAGTGTTTATACCAGTCATTTTCGTTGAGATTATATCATTTCCATTTAGTTTAATTTCAAATAGTTAATCTTATAATTCATTTTATGTTACATAAATGTTCCATGAGCATAAGCTTGTATATGTGCATCATTCATATACTAGTACGTAAAAAATATATAAAAGATAGTTCAATCAGCAATTTCGTCGTTAAAAGCTTTTCTATATAGATTCCATCAGCATACAAACAGCATCATTGTGCAAGCACTTAAAAGACAGGAGTAATGTGAAAATTAAAAGGAGTTTATAAGATAATCAAGTTAATAAGAGTTTTCATTTGAAATTCTGGGGACTATTTGGGAATTTTTTAAAAAATGATCTCAATTTCTTGTTTATAATAAGAATAAATTGTTGTTTTTAGAAGAGAAAGATTAGGGAAAAACTTGAATTTTTCCCGTCAACGAATTTCTAATATATGTATATAAGTAATAAAAAGTGGATTCAACAAATTTGCAACAGTAGGTGAACGATGGTTTTTTTAAGGGAAATAAAAAGATTGATATTTCCTGAATAAGTGAAAAAGAAATATTTATCTGAATGTGATTCTCTATTTAAATTAAAATGTTTAAAACACTGGATGTAACTTTATAAAAATGGTTAAATTACTGATTCAGTTTAGATTAAAAGCTATGTAATATTACGAATTTATTCTTTCTTTAAAGATTAGCACAATGTTTTTCGACTAATATTGATTTTACTTTTCAATTATAATCTATTTGGAGGATTTTTTTCAGATGTTATTACAGCTCAAACTCAGAAGAACAAACTTAATGAAGATTCAATTCACACAACGAAGTGATCATTTCAGAAATAATTTATTTCTTTTTTGCCAGTTTACAAACAGCAAATTATGTAAATATAAATATGCCTTTAGTTTGTTATTGTAGAGAAATAACATTTAAGCAGTTATATCTTGGACTTAAATTAACCTAAATCCTTGAATTCTCAATACATAGCGTGTTTTATTGTCCATGAAAAAGAAAATTTACTACGCAAAAATGTTCAAAGGAAAAAATCATTTTCTTGAACATCCAAAGTGGGGGGGGGGCGAGATATTTCTGGCAAGAAACAGCAAAGGCATTTCATAAATCTCCAGAAATCCTTCAGTGAATCTTCTAGCAGCTTTCATGACTGCAGCCTATAAGCCTGATTCTTCTTTCTTTGTGCGGATGCAGTGGCGTGACTGAAAGGTGTTTGAGAGCCCTTTCGCGGTTCCTTGATAGCCCTATTTGCATACGAAGTGTTCCGTAATGCTTTAAATACCCATAAACAAAGATGTGTGGTTTCCATTCTTGGATCACTGTTTTGTCTCCAGTTTATGCTTTTTCTGTTGCACGCGAGATTTGAAGGCCGCCGAAGTTCTTTCCCTCCCAATTATTTCTAGAAATAAGATGAAGGGGTTAGGCTTGTGATTTATATGACGATAAAATATTCTTTCCGAAGAATGTGAAAGGGTTTATTAATCTTCTATTCAAAGATTGTGAAGACTTTCTGCTGAAAGATTTGTTCATAATTTGGTCTACAATTATTTATTAAATAAAAGATACAAAATGGTAATTAAAGGACTACATCTTTGAAGCTTCTCTTTCCAAAATTGATTTTTATTTGTAAGAATATTTGCTAAATATATATTCTTATTCAAAGAATGCAAAGGGAAAAAAATCTTTAATAATTTCTAAAATTCTTTTATCCGTATTTAAAACCTTGAATATGTTTTATTGTGTTTAGATTATAATAAACAAACATCTATTTATTTCAATTTTGATTAAATGGAATTTTTTCAGTATGAAAGATTGTTCTAATAGGACAAACGAGTTGGTTAATCTTATTTTAATAATTAAGAAGACTTGTTATAAAAGAATTTGTTCAATGTTATATATTTCAATAAATATAATAACAAGCCTACGGCTTGACACAGGGGTTGCGCGTGTTTGCCGTGATCTGGGTGCCCTGGGTTCGAGTCCGGGTTCGGCTATAGTTGTTCATCTGTTCTATCTGTGCGCCCCTTTGTATAAAGGGGCTGTGCAAGCAAATGTGTTTCGTGAGTAGATAAGACGTATCCTTCTTAAAGCAAGGCATACATCCTAGGCTTAAAATCACTGACTGCGTCAGCGAGCTTGTCGATGGCAAGTGCCATTAGAAACAAGAACACATACATTCTATACCACAAAAAAATGGCGCAGCAAGAAGAAGTTTTCCGATCGAGACGAAAATTAGTGGATACGAAGACAATGTACAGATTAGTAAATGATTAAAATTTCAGAACAATTGAATAATATATTTCAGTTACAGCAACAAGTTCAATAAGGTGTTGACCCGCCTCTAGCCTGGATACAAGCTGCCACACGGCGTGGCATAGACCGGTGAAGCTTCCGGATGGTCTCCTGTGGTATTTCACGCCGAATTCGCTCCAATTGTTGAACGAGGTCATCAATATTCATGGCAGATGCAATCGCCTTTCCATCATATCCCAGACATTCTCGACAGGAGAGAGATCTGGCGATTGGGAAGGCCAAGAAAGTGTTTGACAAGCTTGCAGACAGCCCATAAAAACACGTGCCGTATGTAGTGTGGCATTGACCTGTTGAAAAACCAGCCGAGGGTACTGCAAAAGGAACGGTAGCAAAACAGGTCTTAGGATGCCATCGACGTACTGCTGTGCAGTAACTGTACCTCTAATGACGACCAAAGGGGTTCGACTATCAAAGGAAATGGCACCCCAGACCATAATGCCTTGTTGAGTGCCGAAGTGGCGTGAAATAGTGAAAGCAGACCCCCCTTCTGCCCTGGGTGTCTCCAAACACTTCAATGATCGTCAGGACACAGTTAGAAGCGGGATATGTCGCTAAAGACAATACGTCCCCAGTCGGTATCATTCCAATCTGTTTGAGCTATGCATCACTGTATTCTGGTTCGGCAGTGTGCAGGCGCGATTGGCAGGTGGCGTAACGGTCGGCGCAAGCGTAGATTACGCTGTCTCAACTGTCTGTGAATGGTCATGGTGGACAATGGTGTTTGGGTTAAACGTCTGAAGGTTGACAGAGATGAAGACGCTATGACGAATGATCGGACAATCACTCGGTCCTCAATATCTGTTGTTGCTCTAGGTCGACCGCTACTATCCTGACCTGAATTCTGCCATTTTCCACCCATCCTTGCCAGCATCTTCGAATCACCGCATCGTTTCAAATCAAATGACGAGCTATTTTCCGATTTGTCTAACCGGCCTCTTTCAATCCAATGATACGACCTCTACCAAACTCTGACAGTTGCTCGTAATGAGCACGAACCCTGAGGCGAAGCATTTTTTTAAAAAATGTTGAAAGGTAATCTGAAACGCATTCAAACCGAAAGTTTTATCAACCGTTGAAGAACTGCTCCTTATGCACATTTCTGATGCGCTGGATATCAAACTGTTCATTCATTGGACACCAAAATTTAGTCATTTTCATATTTGATCGAAACACTCATGCGCACGAAATTTCGAAGCAATCGGATGATTGCTTCTTGGTGCGTTGATTTTTTTGTTGTAGAGTGTATATTAATAAACAAACAATCAGTTTTGAAATTTCAATGAACGAAATACCACTTTCATTTGGTAGAATATATTTTGAATATATATAACCTAATGAGTATGAAATGGAATTTTTTTGAACTTTACAATCCGAAAATGAATTGATGCACAAATTCTGTATTTTTAAAATTCATTTTCGAATAAAACTGAACAAATTTTACGATAGATTTACTTGACTTATCAGTTAAATTAATACGATTAAAGTAACCCTTAATTAAGGGCTTTGACTGTCTAACGCCTATCACTTGAACAACATTAAAACACCATTTAAATACCATGATAAACATCATTTGTTAATCGGTCGATGCAATAAAAAAATCTCTACATACAATAATTCAAAAACTCTTTTCAGAACAGAATGTTCAACCTAGAGATGATATTTCCAATTCGGCTGATAAATGCTCCTTCGGTCGGTCCAGGACTAGAAGCGATGCTATTGCTGTGCCATTTAATTTTCAACCACCCTTTCATCTTAAAATAAAGAGGTTTTCAAACTAATTAAATTTTTTACCCGATAGATGATATAATATATGTAGATCATAAAAAAATTCCATTTAAGACTTAATTCAATCAAAATGTAGGTAACTTTTATAATGAAAGAATTAAACATTTTATTACATTAGACCCGTATATACAACTTTTATATTATTATAAAATATAAGTATACTATAAAATGTAGTAAATAGTGGGTAATAATTCATAACAGAAAATAACGGGATTTGTTGTTAATGAGAATTAATGCAACGTAAGCTTTTCAACTTTACAGATTTTTTTATTAAGATTGCTTTCTATAATCATTTCTTCTAATTTGAATTTCATTTTCATTTATCGCAATCATAAGACTTTCTTAAGCATCCAATATTCTTCCGCAGTCGTGTTCTTGATTTATTTTTAACTAATAGCATGGTTGAAAATGCAATCTCGTTAAGAAATGATGCATTGAAAGGAATTAAAAATTTATACTCGATTTCAGAATAAGATTTTTTATATTTTTTATAAACATATTTACAACATGTGTTAACGGATTAATATTAATATTAACTTATATTTATTAAAAATTTGTGCAGTAGTATAGAAACAAAATAACTTGATAGAATATCATTCAACCCGAAATATTACCAAATGCAAAAATTTGTAATGACACTTCAAATGATGTATCAATGAAATTACGGTGTTAAAAAAACAAGATCTGTCATAATCTTCTAATGCAGCGCTTCTTTAGGAAAAAATTACATTAAATTTTAACGTAATTTATTTTTTTAAAGTTAAATAAAAAATATCTAGAAATGAAGTATTCTGTTAAAAATAAATAAATAAAAGCATTTAAATTGTTTAGATGGGTTTTTTAAAATTTCAAACTTTTTATTTACACTTATATTCAGAAAAATTTGTCTTTAAAACGCAGGAGCCTTTAATAATCGATTATTTTTAAATGAAACTATTTAACTTTTATTTTATAATTTCATTTAAGGCCTAAATATATAAATTAAGAATTTACAAAATTTCCGATTAAAGAATTTTATTTAAAAACTAGTTACTAAATGGTAATGATATTTTTTATTCTTTAAACAGATGCTTTAAAATAACCGCAACTGTGGAATGAAAATATTCGAGATTATATTTCAATGCAAATTTGAAGCGAAACCTTAAATTTCACTTATTTTTAAAGATTGATATTTTAAAGATTGATTTTATAATTCATAAAATATTTCTCCTTCCTTCTTTTTTTATATCCAACTATTTTTCACATTTTTTTACAACCACATAAATTGAGTATCAATGCGCAATTTTTCTTCACAAAAATAAAATTTTTATTTGTTAGCATTTTGTAACATATTGCATTCATTTACTTTTTTTAAATCAAAATTTAGTTAACTATAAACCGCTGTAACTTAGTTAATTAACTATAAAAAATGTTAAACTTTATTAATAAAAAATTTAATAGATATAATTCGAATTTACTCATTCGAAGAAAAAGAATCATTTCATTCGAGTTTACGAACTAGTTCTTACACGCTCAACTAAGAGAACATAAAGTACTCCCTTTTCTGATTCATGATTCAATTCTTTACATTATTTAAAAAGATAATTTTCTTATCTTGAGCTTGTTTCCCTCCCTACAAGAGCTATTTAATAAGATGCTAAATAATTCATAAAATCCCTAGAAGTCGCGTGCAATTCAGTCCGATTGCATCTTAAAAGAGCAGTGTCATTAATGAACTAATTTTACTTGGAAAGAGTTCAAATTTCAAGAGCACCATTCTCTATTTTTTCCCCAGTTCTCTCTCAGCTTTGATTGCTCGAGGCTTTTCTTGGGGATTTATTAAAGTTTCACGCGTTTTATTACAAACTAATAGTTAGCCATCAAACTCAATTGCCTTGAACGCAACTACACTGCTAACCGCACTGAGAACTATTAGCAAGACATATCAGGTTAATCTAATGGGCTATCTATCAAATGAAAGCCAACTACTACCTTCGGCCACTTAGTTAAATTAATGTTATTCTGTTTATGTTTCCAAGGTAACCACTAATCTATGTGTGTTGATGTTGATGTGGGTATTTTAATTAATAGGCAACGATGCCAGATGGTAAAATTATTGTATTTTTAAGTCCTCACGTTTGAGTGAAACATTTTTTAAGCTTCGTAGAGTCGTTTAAAAAAAAGCAATACAGCAACAATTTCTGTTTATCAATTGTTTGGAATTAAAAATTTCCTCAATTATATATATATATATATATATATATAAATTAAGACTTGAATATTGAAAATCAGATACATACACAACTTTTAATCTCTTGTTAAATGGCGAAGATAAAAGATAATTGTGTAATTTTCTGAATGAAATATTAATAAGGGCATCGAATTCAGATATTACAGTTTCCTTTGATTTTAACTTCATTGAAAAAAAATTATTAGTGGGAAAATGTATTCAAAAGTTATCGAATAAAATGTTATAATTATAATGTTATAATTCTTATTTTTTAATCCTTTTTTCGTTACATAATAAGGTATATAAATTTTATTTTCAATGATTAATTTGAAATCATTATCTTTCTTGTTAAATAAATATAAATAATATGAAAAATCAAATTATTATTATTTAATACAATAAGTTGTTATGTATGAATTATTTTGAAAGTACCAAAATATTACCTGGCAGGTCAAAATTGGCACGGGAAATCATTCTGTGTTTAATATTTTTAAGTCGAAATTTGCATAGAATATTGTATGCAAAACCTTCTTCAAAACATAGGTATTAAAATAAAACAAAAAAATAGTGGCATATTAGTAGGAAATTTAATGAAGTCCGAAAAGTAACTATAAATTTTCTTGTATCAAAAATATCCAAGTTAAATTTCCAGAGAAATTTGGCAATTGTAAGAAATATTGGTCAAAAACGAAACTGATATCAGTGAAAGGTAAATATTTTAAAACTATTTTACTTCTACATTTCGGTGAAAAAATGCAAAATAATGGCTTATTTCCAATAACATAAAGTCGCAGCTGTCGTCGAACATCTGCTTCATTTGATTGCAAAAGATTTATTTTTCTTGCTTACCGAGCGATTGGCTTTTCGCTTGCTTTTAGATGCTTTAAAACCATTGTTTAATAACATCTGAAAAACTGACAGAACGATACTTTAAAAAAAATAACAGTAATTTTGAAAAATGAGATAGAATAGTTTAACGATAATATTAATTTTAATACATTTAAATTTGTTTAATGAAAATTAACTGCATTCGAAAGAAATATTGCACAGAAATGAAGTTAATGCCATTGAAATAGCGAAATTTTGATTTTTAAGGTAGTTAAAAAAATATTTCTTCTGAAATAATTTCCACTGAAGTCACAGAGCAAGAAAGGAAGATTTTGATTAATTTCAAATTAATTAAATATTTAATTTGTATATAAATAAATATACAAATTAACTATATATTAATAAAATATTTATTTAAAACTTTTGACAATATTTTTTGATTTAAATGTTGCGAAAAATTTGGATGAATTCATCCTAATTGCTTAGTTGTCGGCCATACATACAAGCTTTGCCTCAATGAGTGATAAATTAATGTAAAATTAAATATTTTAATGTTTGTTATCTTTAAAAACATGAATTTTCGTTAAATAAATAGCATTTTGAAATAACAGAGAGGAAAGTTTATTATTTTCTGTGAAGACAAAGTAAAAATTGGTTAATCGCAGCTTATAATATAATGTCCATCAAATTCAGTATAAGAACTTTCCCTACAAATCAGAAATTCTTAAACATATTTCTTTCTTTGAAAGGTCTTTCTTCTTCTAGTGCAATCCTCTAAATAACTTTAATGATAATGAAAAGATTCTAAATAATAATTACTATACAGTTGCACCCAAGATATCCATTTGACCACGTGATCATCAGTGGTTTTTAAAGTATATGTATCTGGTGTAAAGCAGATATACCCTGATATTTATTCATATACTTAATTTGAATCAGCTTCAAAACACAATCTACAGAAAACATAATGGAGGATGATACATAACTTTTTTTAACAGAAAAAGATTATGATTTTTGCTTCTTGGTAAATGAGGAAGTTCTTGAAAATTTTCATTTGTTTTTAAATTCATCAAACAATTAATATTCTATATTCATTTTCATTATCATTTTGAAAAGTTTATTTATTTATTGAAATGTTATATTATAAGATTGTATTGTTCTATTTCACGAATGTTTTTTAATGTATATTTTAAACTAGTTCATGTTTAATTCATAAATTTCAGAAAAAACGTTTAGAATTAAATGTCATCAAATGTCATCGAGCGGCGAAAAAAACCAATACTAATTTTTTTTGTTTTTGTTTTACTGTAGCAGCAAATATTTTAAACACTTGGTAACAAAATCATAGGGAATAATCTTCTCCAAACGTTTTCAGTAGCCCCCCCCCAAAATATCATTCTTATCTCTATGTAAAAAAAATTGAAATATGATTAACTCTACATTTTTTTGAATTTTTATTTTCACAGTTTTTCAAATAATCCTTTTGCGCTTCGTTGTATAACAAAGAAAATATAATATTCATTTTTAATGTCTTATTGTAAGACAAATTGAAATTTAGTTCTAAGATAGTAAACAACATTTTATCCACATAACATACTACATTTTGGAGTTTCCACGTCAGGCAAATGTATAGATTTACAAAATCAGTTAGTCCTTTCATAAATTTTGTTCAAAATTTGATTTTGATGTAACACTGCATACTAAAGCTATTACAAATTTTATTTATATAATCTTTTTCATATTGTAGATATTGTGCCCATTTCAATTCAAATAGATTGACGAGTTAATTGACTGAGAATGAATTTAGTGAATTTTATTTTAATATTGCATTTCAAATTTCATCTGTCTAACTCCAGGAGTTTTTTTTTTTGTTATGTAATTTGAATTCCAAAAACTCCAAGTTGAGATTTTGTTCAATTTTTACGTTTTAGATCTCTTTGAATCCGAAAAAATAATTCTATTTTTAAAAATCAAGGAGATCTGATAAGTAAAGATTAAACAAAACCCCATGTTCAAAATTTTTGAAGATTTCGGTAATTTTTTTACATGCCCTTTTATACATGAACGTGAGAAGTAACGTTAAGACCATTTAGTTTGACTGGAAATATCTTTTTATATACTTTCCAATCTTTCTTATTTAATTAAATCCGTTTTTATTTTGGTTTACTGCTAACTGGCTTCATGCAGAGCTTCATAATTCGCTTTATAAACAAACTTTAACATTCTAAAAAATGATGACAGTATTACTTCAATTACAAACTGAGATTAGTAATAATATACTACAAATCCGATTATCAATTGTGTAAATATGTGACTTATCCCTTACTTCACCTTTCGTAACTTTTATCTTGATGCCCTAAGATTGCTGAAAGAATGGATGGGAAATTCAGCTTTGACTTTTCTCCCACGACCGAAATTACTAAGATGATCATGGATAAGGATAACTGCTCTTCAGAAATAAGTATATTTGTATCTAGTGTTTGTATTAGCCATCCTGAATGGTCTTGAACACTTATTATCATAATCCACGCGGTGAAAGAAACTTTTCAAAGTTGCGTTTCGAGTAATATTATCATTTTTATGCTTGTTTTATCTAGGGTAAAAGAACAGGAAAAAATATTTTGCTATAGCATTACGCATAAGAATTTATTCAAGAAAGGATAAAAGGTATGAAGAAAGATTCAAATTGTTTCTCAGAATTTTTTTTAGAATTTACTACATAACGTTTTCATTGCATTTGTAACTATGAAGTGAAGCAATCTACCAACTCATGCGATTTATATATTTTTTTAAAATGTCGGTATTTGTGCTATTACGTTTTTGATGTTTGCAAAACAAATTCCAAGAATACATTTTTGAAAACTGTTCACAACTATTGATACTAATATCCAAAAAATTAAAAAATAAATAAAATTAGCCCGTTTTTTCTTTAAATTGATATATGATCTTTCGCATTTTCCCATAAAAATAAAGCTTTTATATTTCATTAAGAAATTAAATTAATATTTTCAATGCAATGAAGATTTTTAAAATTTATTTTATATTTTTCTTTTAATCTCTGATCAAATAAACTGCGTCTAAATTATTTAAATTGAAAAGAAAACAGGTGAACTTATAATTCATTATTTTAGTACTTACGTGTTTATATGTTGGTAAGTACTAGCAAATAGTTCATTTAAAGATGGCCGTTAAATGAAGTAAGCCGAAAGAAAAGAATTCTACTCTATAAAAGAAATTGAAAATAGATAATCTCTCAAAGATATGTTTAACATTGAGATAAAAATAAAATCAGTTATAATTGCTATTATTTGTTCCATTTTTCTGATGTAAGTAATGTGCTTTTGTAAAAAATCCCATTTTCTATACCTTTCTTTAATATTTTTTTTAAAAAAAATCATTTGTCATTGAATTCATGAAAATTTCCATAAAAAGGGAAATTTCATATCAGATACTTATAAATATTTACTATAAATGCGAACTTAAAAAGTCACGAAAGATGGTAAGCAATAATGAAGTAAAATGAAATTTTTTTGAAAGGAAAAGCAACAGTTTTTTCAAAAAATTATTAAAAATATATTTGAAATTCTATATGGGGGGATCAGCTGCTGAAATACGCGATGAATGATTGAAATAATTCATTACAACAGTTTTTTTCCCTAAAAAGATATTTTAAAAGTAAATTCTTATTTATTGTAAAAAAAAGCAATCGTAAGTTCGTTTCATCTGTTTTTCTACAGTGTTCTTCCTTTTTATTTTCTTCTTTGTTTCCAGTTTGTAGAATGTACCCCCGAAAAAAAGAAAAAAAATTAGAATTAAAAAAAGAAAGAAAATTTTTATGTAAATTCATTGTTGATATTATTTATTAAAATGTGATTTAATTTTCATATATTAATTTTTTTACATCTCAACTCAAGGTTCCTCCTTCCTATGTATTACGCTAGATTTTTTTTATTAAAAAGCAAAAGCAAGATCAATCAAATATAATAAATCTATATAACTGTGGCTAGTAAATAATGATTAGTACGACTTTTTCAAACAGAACTTTTAATTAATTTTTTTTTGTAATTTTATAAATTACAAAAAATTTATTGATTATTCAATCCTTTTAATAACCAAATGAATCAGTTTATGCCAAAGAGCAAATATGTCTGTAGATATCAAATGTTCATATCAGAATGAAATCACCGCATCTTTCTAGAATAAACATTCTAATTCGTATTTCGTATCGGAACGCAAAGAATGCTTTTAGTGACTATCTAATCTAATCGGTATAATAAACGCCAACATTATTCTGTCCGAATTTCGACACTCACTAAAACACGCTGACATGGTGAAACTCAGTTACTGATAGATTGTTGAAGTATCTTATCTTAGCTAGAACTACAATTCCTTTCAAAATGTGACTATTTGCTTTTTGTGGTCTATTCGTCTATGCTTAGGGAGTAGTATTTCTAAAACTTCCTCTTTGTATTCATCCACTTTCCTAAAAAAAGAAATTCTGAACCTTGGTAAGACAGTAAAATTTTCACTAAATCTATCGATGGATTTTTGGCGAGTCTTTTTTTGACAATTAAACCTCGGGATGTGGTTAATAACAACCATATGAAAATACAATTTGGGCTTTAGATTTGCTTTGCCAACCAGTTTGGAGCCAAAACTTGATACAAGGTCATATACCAGATTTCATATATTTAAATCGTACCGCTTCAGAGTTGCTGCGTTTACATACTTCTGAAAGAACAGACTGAGAAACAATGAACCTTTTATAGATTTGGTTCAAAATTTGATAGGTATCTTCTATACAGATGTTAAATATGAGAACTGAGTTTTATCCACCTCGATCTATTCCTTTTGTAGTTATCACCTTAATTTATATTCAAATTACCCGATATACAGACTTGTTTTTAAATAGAGCTTGCTCAAAATTCGATAGAAATCTAAGAATTTGATTCAAAGACGATATAAGATATTTCATACGTCTTGCTCAAAGCGTTTTTCAGTTATCTTTGTCACAGATAGATTAATGTCTTTTTTAATGAGTTTCCAATTCAGAATAATCTTAAACTTGAAAGTTCATTGAAATTTTGAATTCAAATTTTCTTTTTCACTCTTATAGTATTCTTTCTACCTTTTTTGGTAAAAGAAAGTAAAAATTGAAACGTTTCTTGGCCCTAAAAGGGTGTTTTAAAATTCTGCAGAATTATATTTAAGTTAAATGTAATTCTGTAGAATAAAATTTAAATTATTTTTTTAATTATGCTGATTTATGATACATACATCAATACATTTTTAAGTATCTCTTGTTTAAAACACAGAATGGCAAACTAACATTTATTACAAATTCTGAATATATCGCACCATTCATAAAAATGTGAAATTTGTCAAATTTCTTAGTAATTTTTTTATTAATTTTTATTAAGATAGTTTGTTTCAATTACATCTACTATTTCTCTATAACGAAAATAATTGAGAAATTTAGTCAATTTTATAAAAATAGTAAAATTTAAGTTTCTCTGAGAGAGTGTCCAGAGGTCCCAGATTCTTTTTAAATCATGCACTTTAATTTTTTTGTCATCTTAACCTTTTTTTCTGTAAAAAAAAGTCAGGAAAATTTCTGTATTTGTCATTTATCATTCATAGTAATATATTCTGATTTTAAATTGAAATGCCTTAAAAATTATGGGTAAAAACAATGTATGAAAACCCAAACTATAATGTACCATCAAAGTAAAATAAAATTTTTAAAAAACTGATATTTACCAAAAATTTAAATCATCACTGCTATTAAATTTATTAAATTAAAAATCAATGGAGTAAACATTAACGTTACATTCGTCCCTTCAATTTAAAAAAAACTGATCCTTTGACAACAAACGCTAACACTAGAGAAGTCCCCAACTTTTCTCTTCAGGAAGTGGAGCTTCTTACCTTCCCAACCTACACCAAATACTGGAATCTTCCATTACGTCCTTGTTCCAAAGAGTGTTTCATAGAACTGTCAGAGTGTGGCGCTAACATAGGCTTCAGAATGGGCCTGGACTCGACCACATCAACATGTCCTGAACTAGCTCCTGCCAGCTCGAAGGACTACTTCTCACAGCATTTCGGTTCTCCAAGTCCGGTTTGTGGATAATCATTTCTTGAATCCAGTGAACTTCGGTTGTGTTTTCAGTTTGTGTGAATTGTGTGTCACATGTGTGTCCTCTAAATATGGATATGCTACAACTTACGAGATGGTTTATCCACAGAACTAGCAAACCACCATCTGTGATATCGAACAGAAGAGCGAGTAGATATCTGGTCTTGGATAATTATAAAATTCAGTGGATTGCTTTCTGTGTTTTTATGTGTTTTAGGGAAATATATTGCGATGGTAAGTATATATATATATATATATATATATATATATATATATATATATATATAATTATTATTATTGAGAGCTTTTTTGTTTTTTGAGATAGTAATTTTTGTTGACTCTTTTTTTTATGCATTAAAAAGCCTGATTTTTCCAAAATCGAAAAAATCAGTTATTTTGTCTGCATTTATTTGGGGAATAAGCATTTGAAGGGGAAAAAATTAAGAAATAGTTAATCTTTTTAATAAAAATCATATTTATTTACATATTATACCTGCTATTATATTTAATATTGTCAGTAGAAACTTATTTTCATTACTCTTTTAATATATTATTTCATGGGTACATTTATTTATATATTTGTACTCAGTTATTACAATAACCTATTCTTATTTTAAACTGTTAATGCTAATATGTTAGTTGTTTCATCAAAGGAATATCGAACAAAAATTCTGTATATAGTTTACATCCTAGATTTTTCTGAATTTCTTATAAAACATTTATAAAAATATAATGGAATCAACATTCATTTCTATTTTGATTTTTCATAAAATATGCCTTTTTTAAAAAAATTTTTTAAAGATGATAAGATAATTATTGAGAATAATCACTTTCTTGAATCATTAATATTTTATTTATATGAGAAAAAAAAATATTTAGTATCCTAAAAACTGCTTAAAATGAAAGTAAGACGAATCAAAAAAAAATTTTTTTTCTCAAAATATTATCATTTACTTTTATAAAAAAAATGCTTCTTTAGAAATAAAATTAAGTGCCAAAACATCGTTTTAAGAAGTTTACGTTTATTTATTACTTTAGTTAAAATTTGTTAATATATCTTTATTTTTATATCTCTCGTATTTCCAGAAAAAATTCGAATTCAGCCGTTTCATTTTCCAACAAGCGCAAAAGAAGGACATAAAGTGCAAGTGATGTGCAGTTTATTAGAAGGAGACACGCCGGTTCATTTCACATGGCAAAAGAATGAAGTATCTCTTACTTCTAGTAACAACGTGAATATTGTAACCCATCCTGATTTTTCGAGACTTATGATCAATGATGTGGATGTACAGAGCTCAGGAAACTATACGTGTATCGCTAAAAATAATCAAGGTCAAGATTCTTACACAGCCCATTTAGCTGTTAGAGGTAATAATTATTATAAAATTTAGATACCTCTCGTGTGTGTAGTAGTATGATGATTATACAATCAATGAATTGCTTTATATCAATTATAATTTATGTATTATGTACATTTATGAATTCTAATTTCTGATGATAAATAATCCTATGCGCATTAAATACATTGCGATTATTATGTTCTGAATGCCAAACAATGAAGCGAAACTATCACAGTAGTTTTAAAAACATATTGTGCTAAAAGAGAATAATAATTTCTGCGTATAAACGTGATCTTCAGCCTGAAATAAAATTTTATTGCACAACGTTTTACACTAAATGATAATATTTAAAATTGTCCTCATTCATATAATGCAAATAATCATTTTCGCTTTAATTACATGATTTACAATGCTGATTTTTTAAAAATTAATTCTTTATCAGTAACTGACTAATAAAACATTTTTTTAGAAATAATGTTTTAGGGACTATGATGTTAAATGTATGGAAAGCGACTTGTTTTCTGTTAAATTAAAAATTGCCTCTTCTTTTGAAAAATGTGAATTTTCGAGCTTTTAGGAATAAAATTTTTAAAATTAGGATCCTTTATTATTAATTTGAAAAAATCAAGAAAACCTTTATTATTAATTTGAAATTCCTACCATCATTTTTTAAATAAGCAATGTGGCTTATTTCATTTGTGATATATGCCTTTTTCAAAAATTTTAGTTCTAAGATTCTACCTTTTAGAAAAAAACTGCTACTAAAATTTATATACACGTGTAAATATTTTCCAGGGGGAATGATATTCTTTCTATGATTAATCAACAAATTAGTTCTACATTTAAGTTAATCTCAAATATATAAAAATTTTGATTAAGGAAAAATAAAATTATAAATATTGTTTCATTTTAGTAACTTAAATAAAAGCAAACAACAGTAAGAAAAAGAGAAGCCTAGTTTTTTCGAAAACTAGTCAGATAGATGACAGTTGAACTGAACACCACAGCGCATTGTGACAAAAGTAACAGGAAATTTCGTAAGTTTTTCCTAAACTGTGCGTTTCTAAAATCGTAGCAAGTATCGGAAACTATTTCTGTGGTTTCTTATCACATGTCAGGAAGCTTCCTCTGTCATTTTCTTCGTAATGCTCTTCCCAGAAGATTTATTCATCTCGAAAAAATATCAAGACATCTTTTTTTTTTATGTGGGAAGCTGTCTGATGTCTCATTCGTAATTACTATTGCTATTACACGATGAGAGGGCATTTTAAGATTTACGGATGATTTGTCATCAATATATTTGGAATATGGATCGATGTCGAAACAGTTTGTTTTCGTGAAAAGTGGGACCTTGGCCTGTTTTTCTGATTCTGATTTCCGTAAAAGTAGGAAAGAGTTGGAAATTTTTTGCGTTTTTGTGCCTATTATTTTATTCTCCTGTTGACTAAGATATTGACAAGAATACGATTTTATTATTTTTAATTTTTTGTGAAATTATAAATACAGTTTTTAAAAAAATTCCACTTTAAATTATTTGTTCGTTGCAAAGCCTTAATTTCACATCCGTTACAATTTTTATTTTATTATATTTTGAAGCTGGGGAGAGGGTATTCAAATCTGAGTTTTTCGTAAAACTGTGCCTGCCACTAATTAATGAGAGTAGAACTTGGTGCTTGAAATCACAGAAGATTTGCTAGATTTTGAGAAAATTCATATAAAAAAAATTCGAACCTCCCCATCCCTTAAATTCTTCATTTGCCAACTTTATTAGTTATGTTAATTACTTGAAATGTAAATATATATTAAAGGCTTTCTTCTAATAATAAAAAATAAGCTTCAAAAATATAGCTCAGTTGCTTCATTTCATTGAAAAATACGTTTATATAGAAAATAATTTTTACAAGTTGCATCAGCCTTTTCCACTATTTTAATTTGATGAGTGCTTTAGTAATATGCCTCTATTTTTCATTTTATTTAGCATAACAATCCGCATTAATTATTTCATTTATATCAGTGAATTTATATTTTGCTAAGCTTTCAGGTGAACATTTTTCTTTGGTATTGAGTAATAAAGAAATCCTACAGTGATTCAGTGCTCATATGATAATATAGATTGATCTGTGGATTTTCTATTGAAAGTCCACAGATTAACAAGTTATCAAATAAAATAGTACTTAAGATTACCCATACTTGAATGATATCTTTGATAGACTAACATCCTGCTTTGAAATAATGTCATGATTATAGAAGATGGACCTCAAGGACATTAGTCATATGGCGAAAACTACATATGGTTCATCACAATACTTTTGGAAATTTAAAATTTAATCTAATTTGTCACCCTTCCTCGTTTAATTTGAGTTTGAATAATGAAATCATTACTTTTTTTTATCTTCAAGTGTATTTAATCTTTCTATCACATCGTCATGACACTGATTTTAAGGCTAAGATTTCATACGCAGACGTAGAGATGACATAAGATAACCTAAATATGCTTTTACCTTAATTAACTCCTTGGTCTGGATTTTCAAAATAAGTATAAATCTCATGTCTTCAAGGCGACCCCAGTAATGGTGCATAGGACTTCTGTAGTCTTATCGCCCACTTCTATCTACGGTATTATTGAGTCTCTTCGCACTGAGTGCGAAATAAACTCCCTATTCCACAGATTCTGGATGGAACAAAGTCTCAAATTAATATATGACTTTAATATCTAATTCAAGCTTAGTACTAGTTGTTAGTTTTACCTAAAGCTTTCAAATCAACACTTTTTGCTACAGAGAATTTCATTAAAAAGAATAAGAATACCAAATTCTATCAAAAGTCTCATCAACGGAATTGTAATTGTCTTTAATTAAAGAGAAGCAAAAAGAAAGGCAAACATTCTGTTTCAGATGCATTGATGCAGAAAATGCACGCAAATCCTAATTACCTGCAATACTTTAAAATCAATTTTATCTCGTTCAGAGTGAGTCATTTCGAAAACCTCCTATCGAGAGCCTTTTATTGAAGCAATAATGCAGATCGCTCCAGCTCTCATAACTCAAAGTCCAGAGAGGAAAAAAGCAATCATAGCTGTTTTATTGATACCACTTATCGACAACCACCGATGAAAGAACAAAATGGGGGGAGGGGGATTGACTAGCCACACCCCACACACAGTGGTCAGCTCAAAGAGACAGAAGGTATACCGTGACCACACGCCATCTCTAGCTGACTCAGCTGCCTGATGTCATCGAGTGTGGCAGAAAAGGAGACTTCCAGGCGCCTGTCAGCTCAAAGGAGAAAGCAACACTACACGAAGCGGTATTTAATCTTCCATCGTATATTGACTGCACGAAACGAAGACGTGACTAAGATGGAGTTGCTCGGGAGAGATTATTTGTCTTCGGCAAGAGTCTCAGGAACTAGGAATGTCTTGAAAAGAACGGAATTGCAGATTATTGCTGAGTTATCACGAATGCGCTACTTAACCTTTTATGTATTTTTCAAGCTCACCTCTTTTCGTAAAATATATATAAAAAAATGTATTTCAAAAAATTGAAACGCAGGAGTGTGCATTTCTTTTATTCTAACCAAATAAAATTAAAAATGCATATATCTTACCAAAACATTTTGAATCTAGACATTTCATGAAATATCCAGATAAAATATGAAATATGTTAGATAATAAATTAAAATTCAATTTGAAAAAACAACAATAATTGGTCGATAAGAGGGGCTATCAGCCAAAAAGCTATCAGTTTCATTGAAAAGATGCAATCGTAAGTATAAGATATTCAAAATAAGAGGCACAAAATTTATTTATAGATAGTGTGAAATATTAAGTAGACAAAGAGCAAGTTTCATTGAGTGTTGAATTATATTTAATTGTCTTAAATCAATTAAAACTTCTTTGTTTGCATTTGTAAGGTAGACTTATGAAGCTCTTTAGATTAGAGCATTAAAACAAGTTTTTCAAAAAGAAATACGTAAATTGATATTAATTTTATCATTCCACATATTTTTCATGCATAAATATTAATTTTATTTCCCATTCCCTACAAATATTTAGGTAAAATATGAAATGGTTGTTTAATTTAGAACTATATCCTGCTTTGAATAGGCTTTATTTACAATACTTGTCAATGCCAAAAAAATATACAGAAACGTGTAATTTTTTAATTTGAAAAATAGGATTCTTCAAATCCAAGCAGTCGTATTGACATTCAGGTTTGAAAATATCATGCTTCTGTCATTACTCATTTAAAATTAAAAAAAAATTGTTCAATTGCCAAATTACTAAAATAGAGAAAATAACAATTTTCTCAGAAATTGTATAACAACTAAAAAATTTTTAGTGGTTATACTGTTCATTATATAATTATGTAATTTAAAATTATGACAATTTTTGCTAAAAAAATGAGAACTATAATATCCTATTTCCAGTACATATAAAATATTTAGATAAACATTTATATAATTATGGAATTAATCTTACTTAAACAGGTACACGAAAGAATAAAGTAACTCGTTAGTTAAATAAAGTAAAATACCTGCGTCTTATTTTTTACAATTTGTGTGGAAGAAAGCAAAATTAATGAATTAATTGTTTGAGTGTGGAAGAATGCTTACCTTTGCGGCAAGTAAAGCGCAATAGCGCTTCGCCACACTCACACGGTTAAAAAATCACTTGAATTTATATATTTCACTAAAATTTAGTGGGTAGCTAACTTTTATTTTTGCTCTTTCCTTTTTCTTATCTCTTTACTTATTAAGGCTGTTTTTAGGTGTGTGTGTGTGTGTGTGTGTGTGTGTGTGTGTGTGTGTGTGTGTG
>JAOUZG010017793.1:2848899-2895316 GCA_026289955.1 Argiope argentata | reverse complement strand
TTTCCAATTTCGTAGTAAAATGATTTTTAAAAAAATAAATAAAAGAGTAAAATATGTAAAAGTTAGAAATGTTTGATATAATTAGTATTAATTATATTACATTCTTATAAAATCTGTTGTTAGCAATGAAAAAATGCAAATTGTTTTAATATGATTTCATCTTTGACTCCTGAATAATTATTTTTGAGACTGAATCGGTTGATTATTGTTTATGTAATCATATAAAATAGCCTAAAGCAAATTTAACTTGTAAATAAATCTTTCTTTACTGCTGAGTTTTATTAACGTATAACAGCTTTTTTCAAATTCAATCTAATTATAGAGAAAGAAATCCTGAGAAATTCATCAAGTTTGTTGTATCGCTTTTCAGTAATGATAAAACAAATTGCTAATTTAGAGATTAAAGTTTTTAATATTAATATTCTTAATGCATTTAAATAAACACAAACATTGATAGATTAACTGAAAAAAAAGTAAAATATTGATAATACAAACTCAAATGTAATTATTATTAATTGTTTTTGATATTTCCTAAGTCCAATGTTTCTTAAATTTGAATGAATTATTAGTTATTGTTTCCCCAACCTGCATTTCGAATGTTTGCTTAGATGCATCTTTTACAATGACTGATTCAAGTGAAGATGCATCTTCTACCTCGCATCAATATCTTTCAACTAGTACCTAAATAGATTCATCTATTTTTGCACTTGATCAACGAACTCAACACACACCTGCACGAACACAGAGACAGGCGTCGAAGAAAAGATACCGCCTATTCAAAATCGAACAAGAAATGGCGTGAATTGGCCATCTAAATAAAGGAAACAGAGAATACAGCTATCCAACTAACTTCCCAAACAATGAAAGCAGTCCGTAAGGTGCCATCCAACAGTCCCTCGTTCTTAGACGACTGCCACGCCCTTACCCACATCTTGCAGGTACCTGCCCGAACGAAGCGAAACGTGCCCCTTTTCAACAGAGATCAGCTGAGATCCAGCTGCTTCTATGCAATAACTGCGATTTTGTACTAGAGCAGAGGGAGGGGAGAGTCCCCCCCCTTCCAGCGAGGGGAGTTTCGCTTTTGAAGTCGGGGCTTGTTTTGTATGTAGAGGACTTCCTGGATTATGGATCATGCTATAGGGATCAGGGGTCGCATGCGCAAGAACAGCTGTTATATTTCAGCTTACCATTTCTGTCTCGGTATGGTTTCGTTGTTCAGTTGATTATATTGTTTTACTGTCTATTCTATAATACCCCCCGGAGTAGATATCGCTTCTGACATACATTGCTGGTGCAAGGTTGCAACTAAGTTTTTATAAGCCTTATTTGCTGCGAAGAAAATGAAATTTAATTAAAAATTCAATTAAGTATAGGCATTAGAAATTACAAAGCATTTATTTTTAAAAGAATGGATATTGCCTTGTTCGGTTTCAACTTATAAAGAGAGGTTTCATTTCTTTAATGAATTCCAGATTAATAGATTCAATTGTTTGAAATAGGGTCCAATAAGTTTTTACTTTCTTGTATTCGAAGCATAAAATAGAAATTTTTTTCTTACTATGAAACTATTTGCTATCATCAGACGAATGAAATTTGGTTTGTTTTACGCGAAATATGTAGATTTATATCAAATTTCGAACTAAAATTCATCTGTGAAAGTTTGTCCGTCTGTACCAGTGCAAGTGAACAGAATATCTACAAACGTAAAGCCCTAGATTTAAAAAAATAGAACACAGGTTTAGCATCAAAATTACAGAACCACAATGTACTTTGTATCAAATAAGTTAGAGAAATGACCGTCTATCAGTCTGTACTTTCGCATATTATAAGCACTTTATCAGAAGCACGCAGCGACTAAGATAAATAAAATTTCATTTATGTTTGCTGTTATTAAAATTGCAGATCTGTGGCAGCTCTGACTTAAATTTTTCGCCAAAACGCTGTCCAAAATGCACACTTGTTTTCTTCACAATACTACAAGTCTCAAAATGCGCAAGTTTGGGACTGAATACGGAATAAAAAATCTACGTACTCTTTGCCCAAAATAGACAATTTTTATATGGGAGATGCGGAAGATGGGAGGATAATTCTAATAATGAATATGCGAAATTTTTAAAAAAGCATGTAGAAAATTTTAAGCAATTACGAAGTTTAAGGAAAAATAAATCAGTACATAAATTGAAACATTGAGATACGGATTTAATTCAATTTTGATTTAAACGTAATATAACTTAACACTTTTTTAAAGTATAAAAGGATTTTTAATTTATTCTAAACAATTTTTCACATTCAGGATTATCCTTTCGGGGAATTATTAAAATTAAAATATTGACATCGACAAAATAATAACTTCAATAAAGATCCTGTGGACTATTGCTTTAAGAATCCTAATACCAGCAGACATAAAATATTTTAAGGCAAAAATAGATGGTTTATTTATATTTGGCGATTTTTTTTTTTTTTTGTAAAAATAGCATTATCAACTGGATACTTAGTGACATATACTGTGGGTAGTAAAAATGTATTTCTATTGTATACGCAGAAAATTCTTCTATTGTTTTTAATAAAAAAGAAAAGGAACGGTTGTTATTAAAATGATATAAATGACATCCATGAGTAAAAATGAGAAATAAATTGACTATAAATCAGTTAGCGAGACAATATTTTGCTACAGGTTTTTACATTTATTATCATTATTGGAAACTTGATACTTTTTGGAGTCAAAAAATTAATGGGTATGCGAAAGGATTGTATAGAAAGAACTCTTCCGAAATTCGTTGGAAGTATAAGTATATTTGTTCTTTGTCAGACTTTTGTTACAAAATCACGTGCTAAATTCGATGGGTCATCGCATTTTTGAGTTATCGTGTTTACATACTTCTGAAAAAACAGACTAACAAACGTCTAAATCCTTCTTGAATTTTACTCAACATTTGATACGTATCTAAACTACAGATGTTAAATTTGTGTACCTTATTTTATCCATATGCCTCTAATCAAAGCCAGGATAATAGAAACTAGATTATATTCGAACTTCCGAAGTAACAGAATTCTATGGAGTTGAAGTTTTTAAAAATTTGAAAGAAATCTAAAAGTTTGGTCTAAAGGCAGCATACGGTATTTCATTTTTCTACTAAAAGGGTTGGAGAATTACCTTTGTTTTTCAAGATACATTTAAAAAAAATGGTGTTTTTTTTAACTCGGAGATTTTTTTGTTTAATGTGCTTGTGATGTATTTTTCCTGTAGCACACTTTCCCGTACAGAGCATATAAAGACTGGTGTTCTTGAGACCAACATGGTTATAGGTACTTTCTCTTGTGTGGTGTTGGAGTTTTTGGTACCTGTTTGGAGGCCTTTATCATTTGTCTATAGTATTAAATATAATTTAACCACAAAATTTATCTGGTATAATTACAAATTCAATACTAGATTAGATCTGAATCTCGAAATAGGAACAAGTATGTTATTAAACTTGACAGAACTATTACAGCCGCAAACTCAAGGTGCTCAAAACTTAGGAGCGCTAGTACTATCTGCTGTGTTTAAACTGTTCAGAAATCTTAGTCTAAAGTGTTCAAGCTTTTGAGAATTTGAAGCCAACTTATTTTTTCTGTCTCTTCATAAAGATAATGGTGTGGTTTCTTCTAAGATAATGGTTCAGGACTCATTTTAATTAATTAACTTTATTTTCTCTAAATTAGTCTTACAAATTAAAAGTTGATTGGTATCAAAATCCGACAAGAGATAAAAAAATTTAGGATTTCTTTCTTTTTTCTTATTAGACACCTAGTGTACAACTGTCTGATGTATGCTCTTTCTTACGTCGATCGGTTGTTCCCTGTTGTCTGAGCATCCATGATAAAAACAGGTTTCACTTATTGTTTCTAAATGTTACACATGCAGGTTTTAGAATGTATAATCAAGCAAAGCAAGGTGGAGGTAGTCCAACAAGTTTGTCTATTCTTAATTAAAGGTTTTGGCTTCTGCAGTAAGTCAAGTGGAACTAATTCCTATGATGTATTCATAATTGTGTGAAAGCAATCGAAGAAGTGCTCATTATATTATCAAACGAAATAAGCGTTATTTATCTATTTTTTATCCACGCAGATTTCCCCTTTTCATGGTCATATGAGCATGAAAATATCATTATTATTGTGCTACCAAGAGCATTTAAATAATTGGGTTTAAAATACAGTTTGTTTCATTCTATTTTTCCTTTACCCAGATTGTTTTCGTAAAGGCAAGAATTTGTTCAACATTTAGTAAAGCTGTAATCTAAATCACAAATGTTAATATAATGGGTTCCAATACATGGTTCTGTATTTTTTGTATTTCAAACAATTTATTGTATCTATATTTATCAAAATGTAATCTCTATTTATAAATGGAAATTTCCAAGCAACTATTATAAAATTTTTAACATTTTTATATGAATTCAATCAAAATAAATAAAACATATTTTGTGCGACATAAAAATTTATTGAACAAATTTTAATAATTAGTGGATTGGATAGATCCTGTTAATCATCTCATTTCCTCAAATGATGTAATTTAATTTGGTATAGTTACTCTTGTTTCTTTTCTCCCATTGGTTCTCAAGATACTTCGATTTAATGAGAGAAATTATTGAAAATCAGCTTTGCACAATTAGAGAGTAGCAAAAAGAATTCAAATTTCCTAGCTTTTTAATACTTAGTAGTGAATATTCATTTTTTGGCAACAAAAATTCTAATCTTGTACAATGAAAGAAATCTTTTTGGCGTTTAATTTCTTGTATAGAAAAAAGATCCATATCGGAGATCCATATAAATTACTACTAGCAATCAATATTTGATGCACTACTCCTATTTCTGGCTATAAATTTTTGTACATTGAAGAGTTCTAAGAATTCGAAACCTGAATAAACTACGTCTAGAATTTAGATTTTTTATCGGAGATGATAATGTCAATTTATGTACTAAAACAAATGTATACAATAAGCGAAAAATTAAAGATATATAGAGCTCGTACAAATTATTTAATAGATCACACACTACTCTTTTTCACCTCACTGAAAAATGAATTAAAAAGGCAAATGAAATTATGAAAATTGTATGATAGGAGTAGATCGTATGATCGCGGTAATTATATAAGAAAGTTTATACTCTGTAGGTCACCGAGAACCTTGGAAACCATTTGTATAAAAATTACATTTATCGCAGGAGTAACAAGAAAACTTTAAAACATAATTATTTTCAGTAATAGTATGGAATGAATATTTCATGAAAACGTGCAAATAGATAGTGCTCTTGATGTAGAAAAATTTAATAAATTATGAACGATTTAAACAAATTTGCACCAAGGATTTAACTATTAGATTAAAATTTGTTCTTAAATTGTTTCATAGTTTTGAATTCTTGAATATTTCTTAACGTTCTAATTGCATTTGACATTGACTCTGAAACAGTTTAATTTATTTATGAAAAAATTATGATTGAAACTGATTTATCGCTTTTTATTGCCTGGTTTTATTATTTAGTTAATTTATACATTCACTGGCCAATGAATTAGAAACCCATGATAAATATTTTATTGGATCACCTTTTGAACGGATAAATGCTCTGATTCGTTTGGACATTGTGTCTACAAGCTTTTGGAGTGCATTTACATCCAGAGAATGCCATGCATTGGCTATGCAGCTTTTTAGATCTTGTAAATTAGAAGGAAAAGGAGAGTGCTGTCGGATGCGTCTTTCCTCCATATCCCATTCATTTTATACGGAGTTAATATCCGGGCAATGCGGTGGAACCAATTTTGAACACATCTGGCATGATGCAAAGTTGCATTATCGTCCATGAAGTATCCGTCGCCGTCAGGATAGAAATGCAACATTGCAGGGTGCACTTGATCAGGCAGTATATCTAGGTATCGCATGGCTGTTTGTTTACCCTCGAGGAACCCCAGGGCACCACTTCCAAGGCAGTAGAACATGCTCCATATTATGATACTCCCTCTAGACCCTTTCACAGTGCAAGTAAAGCAATATGGTTTCATGGTTTCTAGCCAAATTTGACGACTTCCATCAGTGCAAAATAAGGTATACCGTGATTCATCCGACCACATTAGAGTCCCTGTTCTGCCGTACAATTCGTCGGAGACGACGCCGATCATGCTCTTGGGAAAATGTGCTCGAACCGCAGTTTCGTCTTCTAGAGAAGGACTGTGGGTTCTGATTCAAATTTTTGAAAACCTTTGATATGGCGACTTTTGAGAACCCAGTGAGATCTGCACTCTTCTAAATCGAGGCACCTGCTAATCTGGCACCAAAAATAAGCTCTTTTTCAAATGATGAAAGATCTGTCGTTTTTCCGATTTATTTCATTCATCACGAAAAAGACTCTTATACCTTACTTATACTAGCATTCTAACTATGTGTAATCCACGTCATAACAAAAAATATTCATACTTTATCCCTAGCACGCATTCAAATGCAAATATCAAAGGTTTCTAATTCATTGGCCAGTGAGTGTAATATATATTTAAACATCTTAAACTTTTAAAATAACAACTCTTTTTCATCTCCGTGACATTAACTCATTTTCCTGCTTTAAATTTTCTCAAAAGACAGATTTTTAAATGTTTACAATTATTACAATTTTATGTTGTGTATAAAAACAAAATTATCGATACAGTTAATTAGTTATCCAGTCTGAACTATTTATTGCAAACTGAGTATCTTGCCATAGAATCATCATGTTTGTCATAGTCTATTCAGTAAATTTGATTACTAGCTTACGCCAAGGATTTAATTCTTATACTAATTTCAAGGCATTTAATTTTAAATTACTTTTTACATTGCAGAGAGGTTAGCACAAATAAAAACTTTATTGCTGACCTACACCAAAATTCGAATCACCTTTACCAGATAACTGATATTGATATGTGAATTTATAGTTCACTCAATTTTCATCAATGTTTCATTTTCCCTTGCTAAAACTTTTCATTCGTTCCTAATTAAATAGTTAATATTATTTAGTTTTTGTTACCTCAACATACAACAGGAACATTACAAAGTTTTGCTTATAAAAGGAATTAAAATTAAATATTTTGGATTAATAAGTGATCATTAAAAATTTAATCCGTTGTCAAATGATTTTTTTAAAAATTGTTTTAAAAAATCCTCATTACTTCCAAATCTATATTTCTATTTAATTTGAAAAAGTGAGCAATCGTGCTGTAAAAAATTTTCACGCCACCGAACTCTTGTAAGATGGCAGAAGAATAATTTTGTTTTCATGAAATAAGATATTTCTTAATATGAATTAAAGTTTTTCATATGAATATTTTTTATTGCAAAGGTAAAAATATTTAAATACTTACCCACTTCCGACTTTTCAAGTAACTACTTAAAATGAAGTACTACTCAAAATTTCAACAAAAAAAAGTCAGTCATTTATAAAGTATAAATTCAAGTTCTTATTGCATTTGATAAACTAATGATATTTTTTGATTCAATTTAAAGTTATTTATATATATAAAGCAGAAAGAAAAAGACAAAACTTTTTGTATTCTGTGCTTAGCCTTAAAATTTTGCATTTGTTTTTTGTTTTTTTCCAAATAACCTTTTCATTAGTTGTTGATGATTAACTTTTAAGTCGCAAAATTTATCCTAATTAACTTTTTAATTATTCTGTTTAGAGTAAAATGTCCGATTTTATCCAAAGGATTTTGTTGTTGTTTTTTACATTATATTATTAATCCAATTCTGGCTCATATTAGCTGGGAATAGGTTAAAATTACTAATAATATTTTAATGATTAAACGTTAAAAATTGAATTTTTTATTAGCTTTTAAAATTTAAGAATGTGATATTTATTCAATTACACAACATATATTTTTCTTTTTATTCTAGGTGCACCTAGGATACAACCGTTCTTATTTTCAAAAAATGTGACGTTCGGTCAAATGATTAAAACATTCTGTACTGCCTCCGGGCGAGAACCATTATCTTTCCAGTGGCATAAAGATGGATTACCGCTTTACAATGCGCAGAATGTTAAAATACAAACGCACGATGATTTTAGTGTACTGTCGTTAACTTCTGTGGATTACAATAGCCCTGGGAATTACACGTGTACCGTTAAAAATACAGAAGGATCTGCCAGTTACAGTGCCGAGCTTGTCATCCACGGTGAGTTGATTTTTCTTTTATTAGACATTCTTTTATTAGTCTTTCAATATTTGTTTTTTTTTCTTGTGTACAAGATAGAGTTGTTGTAACGTAGAATTATACTTCAAACTTGTGATTTTAATTTGAATTATGTAATTATTTATAAACACATTAGTGATTTTGACTGACTAGAATGCAACAATAACCCTAAATATAACATTTTTTTTTCTATATTAACAAATTTGAGGGTTGATTACAACAAGTTTCGTGATGGCTCAATTTTTTTTAACGATAATAATTATTTTCTGTAATAAATGATTATTTTTGTATTACTTAATATAATATGTATAATATATTTATGGATGTTAATACTAAGAAAGGTCTGTTATCATGGGATATATTAATTATCTAAATTTAAAGCATTCTTATAGTTATAAGAAATGTTTTTTTAATCAAATCAAAGTTATTACCCTTCATCCCTTCTTTTAGTTAAAAATGTTAAGAAAATTTGAAAATGTCATTAAAATGTTCATTATATATATATACTTCCAAGCTATGTTACACACAACTGGCTGAAAGCAAATAAATAAATGTGATCGAGAATAGTGTTATATTTTAAAGCACTGTAAGAATTTCTGCTCGGGATATGCTTCACCCAGTTATTCAATAAGGACAAAGATCACCCTGGCCTTTTCAAATAAGTAGACGCTTACGTCATTCAAGCACCTTTTCCCCCACATCCGTCTTTGTTGGTTCTAATAGTTTCTCCCCAACACCCCCTCTTTTACACTTCTGTAGTTTTTCAAACGCTTTATAACAGTCTATTGACTCTCTAAGCACACGTGATATTTCACATTCACCCTTTTAGGCAGCGTTGTTCTTTCAGTGACTCACTGGGGGCTCTGAATCAGGTACAAAATGAAAACGAATGATTTTTTTTTTTTTTGCAATTTTAATTTACCTCTTTTATGAATCATTGCTTGAATAGATTTTATCATTTGATACGAAAGTATTGGCTTGTTATTACTAAAATTTTGACTGCATAATTTCATGCTTTATTTTGTTTATCTCTGTTCGTTCGTTCGTTTCTTTCTTTCTTTGTGTTTCTCTGATCATAAGCAGTCGGTTAGCACTGCGAAATCTGGAGATCTCGTTCCACAGTTTACATTTCAAAAATTTCCGCCACAAAAGCAATCCATTATGTGAAAGATACTCTTAAGATGTTTGTTAATTTTATTGAAGACTTGTTTCATGAATCAGTTATAACATTACATTTCTGTTAATTTATTGTAAATTGCTATGTTGCTGTTTACCTATATTTGTTAGATCGGATTTGTTTTAATACAATTTTAAAAACAAATCCGTTTCTAAATTTTGAAATTGGAGAAGATGGACGATTGAATAGGAAATTTAAGCTGAAAATAGGATGCAATTTCACAAACAATTTTTAAGGCCGAAGTAATAAATCCTTGTTTTCTTTTATTTCCAGTAAGAATTAAAATTTTCTATTGTTCTTCTAAGAATTATATTTATTGCAGGCATCTTATAGAGTTTTTTTTGTTAGTTCACTCTAAACCAATTACTTTGGGTACATTTAAAAGTCATTTGATAAATTGCATTTAAAAATCATTTTATAAGTTCAAAACACTATAAACGCTGTCGAACAGCTTTTAAAAACAAAATTAAAATTAAAAAAAAAACATTTTAAGTTAAAAAAATCTTAATTTGAACTCCCAGTGATATTTCTAATTGCACGTGCTTACGATTTCTACACATAAAAAAAAAGTAAGAAAATCTTACCATTGAATTACTTTTGGAGATTAACCCTTTACACTCGACTGTGCCTCTTGGGCACCATTCAAGATGGTGCATAATTTTGGCGTTTTATTTATTTATTTTTCAATTTTGATTTTTGAAAATACTTACAAAATGGTAAAAAAGACGGAGAAATTCAATTTTGAACACACACACACACACACGCACACACAAATTTGGAGCAATAAACAAGCCCTTGTAAATTGAATAATTATGCATTGAATTACTTTTCCGAGTGCAAAGGGTTAGTAACTTTTTTTAGCATTTTAATAGTCTATAAAATGAAAACTACAATTCCGTACCCTCAAATTTAATTATATTTTTGAAGTCCGATTTTGATAAGATTGTTGTACACGTTAAATTAATTGTGAAGTGAAAAGTTTCGGAAGTTTTTGTTCAGTACCATTTATTCGAATCTTTTAATCTATGTTATTTGAAGAGTTGTTGTTTTTATTTTAATTTTGTTTGTCAGTACTCGTTTTTTAATATTTACATCATTTTTTCCCCCAAAATTTTCTTAATAGAGATCTTTTTGTTCATGTTTGTTTTGACGGTTTCATTAAAAAAATGTTTCAGAGCAAAATCTTGTCTTTAAAATAACAAATATTTGAGATTCTAAAATTTAATTTCTCTTTAGGGAGAATTCTTTTTAAAAAATTCTCTCAAAGTATATGTGTAAATTTAATCATTAGATCGACATTTTTAAATCTTCTTGTACTCAATTTTCAAAACCATTTTTAATCACTCTCAAACTCCTCTTCCAATGAATTTTGTTATTTTAAATGAAAAAAAAAAGAATTTGTGGTACTTTTTAACGATAATTACATGCATCTACTTTTGGTTAAGGGCGATATTTTATTTTTGTATTTTTGGAGCATTCCTTTTCCTATTTTGGATTAAATAATTGTTTTTCTTAAAATCTTCTATCATTTCCCCTTGTTTTGCATATCAGTTTTTCAGTTTGTGTTCAACTAAAGAATACTACATATTAAGGATTAAGGACATTAAGGAGTTTACTCTACATAATGAAAATTAATGCCAGAAATATTTAGCATCTAAAATTAAAATTAGAGCATTCCTGTCTTTTAATATTTAAAATTGGAAGAAAAAATGTAACTTTTCATTTGTATTTCCGTCACAAAATTTTTGCAACATTTTTGTCTTAACGAAAATGATTTGAAGTGAACGCTTAATTCGCTGTGGAAATCCGTTCTCCTCCGTCAGAAGGAGAACGCGTTCTTCCTTTTATGTAGTAATGATGCGTCTCGGTTATTTCCTCGCAGCCACATGGATCGAGAACCGTAGTAAAATGCCATCATAAGGGAGCGTAGTCACGGACTGAGGAAAAGATGCGGCCGAGAAGAGACGCAGGGTTGCCTTCCGATCGTTACATGATGATGCTAGGGGCATCAGAGCGCCAAGTTGTTGCCAAGCACGTAGCTGTGGCGAGAATTTTCGAATGGGAGATGTTGCTTTATATTGATATTGTAACATTGTTGTCAATGATGGCCATATATGAGTAGAAATAAATCATGGGGGATTTGATACGTTGAGAAAAAGCAATTTGTATTTTTAAAAAATCAATCACAATTTTTTGAAAATCGGATTATTTTTCTGTATCATTTAATACATTTTGGTATTCAAATTTCTTCTGAAAGTTTGATTTTATGAAACAAATTTTTAATATATACGGAGAATTAATTTTATTGATTGTGGTTGCCATTTTGTTAAAAATATTGTACAGAATTTTACACTATTTATCAGACTCAGATTCTCTTAGGAAAGAGGAAGAATTTGAATACTATTAATAGTGAATAGTGATCATTATTTGAATACTATTAAAAGTGATTTGTTGCCTCAAATTATTCGATTTTTTAAGTTCCATCTCATAAAATAGTTTATTTTTTACCGATTACAAAAAGGAATAATATGTATAAGTTAAAAAAAATTGTATCCTCATAAATTAATATTTAAAATTTAGTTATCTAGAGCTCCTAGGATTAAGAGACTATTTTGTTTGTTTTATTGTTCTCATACGTATTTCGCTTTCTTTCAATTTCAGTACGCACATAAAAATTTCTTTTTGTTGAAACTGTATGATATGATATACCATAATATTTACTAGTATCATGTATCTTTCAAATCAATTTGTTTTGGGGCAACATTATAATTTTAATTGTCTGCTTGTTATAAAATTGTTTTTATTACAAATAAGTATTTATGTAATATCTAATATTTGTAAAATTTTGTTTTAAGCATAATAAAATTAAAATAAATTCAAATTAAATACGGAATCAATATTTACCTATTATGCTATTTTTATAGTGACGGCAAAATTAATTTTGCCAACTGTCTGATGTGTAATTATGAGCTACTGATGTGTAGTTATGAACTTTATAATTATCACATCACAATACATTTTCGGATCGTAATTGTAAATTTATTTTGTGAAACAAAAATGTTGGTTTTCTTGTAATAAAAGTAATAATTTGTAATAAATATCAACTTTAATTACTTAGGATGAAATATAATTGGATATGGTAAGCGATATATTATTTACTTGAAACAAAATTTTTATTTACATATCAAAATTTTGCTCCTTTTGTTATCAAGGACATTCTTTTATTTAACTGAAATATTTACCCTTTTTCCATTGCTTTTATTACATTGTGTTTGCAAAAAAATTTCTAAAAGTTTGTTATTTTTTACAAATTAAATTTTCGATTTCGATTTATTTTTTTGCAACGATACATAAACATGTTATAAACTGCACTGGTTAAATTATATTTAGGCGAAATAATGGTTTTAGTGAAAAATTTATTTGTTCTTATAAACCAGCTTTGCGTACTTAAAATAGGGCGAACTGCATTAAATCTATTTAAATAAATCAAAACCGGTCTGAAAACTAAAACAGTAACAGAAAAAGAGTAATCTTGAAAATCAAATTGTCTATTTTTATCTTTAATATAAATTGATTTTAATACCTAATTAATAAAGTGACAGTAGTTAATTTTAATGCATTGAATTATTAATAATTTTTAAAATATTACATTCTATTCTCAACTCAGCAATTTCATTTATTAAATTATTTTAAAATTGGTAAACATTTATTTGTTCTATGGATATCGTTTTGAATTATGCTGAATAAATTGTTGAAGCGAAGAAAGAGCTTTAAAAAATATTACATTTGCATTCTCTAAAAATAAATGCGTTCGGGCGTACTTAACTAGCCAAGGAATAAAAATTAAATATCTTTAAGAATAAATGAACAAATTTGATTTATGAAAGTTGAATACATTAAAAAAATACATTTCGGATATCTGTTTTCTTTAAAGGAAAGAAATTATCTCAAAATTCCTTCTATTGTTCTAGAAGTTTCTATAGGTAAAATTTTCTAATGGCTTGTTTCTAGAATTTTGAAGAATTGAAGCAATTATAACTTCAGATTCCGTAATTTTAAGGCACTTGATATATTTAACGTCGTATGTACGTCTAATGTAAGCGAAATCTGGCTGTATAATAAGATGATGAGCAAAGTTATACATATATATTCACTGTCATTTCTTTATCATAATATCATTATTAATCGAAATTTAATTAAATAAGTGTAAATTAAACAAGATTTTGCTATTCTATATATTGCACATTCTTGATAAAAAAATTTAATTCATAAGTGAAATATTGTAATAGTTTAGACAGAAATAATTCAATGAAATTGCTTTTTAAAATACATGATTTTTTACAAATTACTGGCTGGGTAAGTTTCTTTAGTCCATAGATAAGTAGTTCCAGTCTGAAAACCGTGTCAAATTAATTACAATATTTTAATTTAACAATTTGCTTCATTTTGAATGTAATTGAATTTGCTTAGATTGCAACTCATTCACATTAATAATATTGTGCATGGATAACTATCTTTTTTTCTTTTTTTTTTTTGCAAATATGCATGGTCACTAAAAGCAATTATTTCCCTATCGACCTACTTTTATTCAGTCTTGCTTAAATTTCACATTTTCTAGATAACTTTGAACTAGTAATTTTTATTAAACGTCTTGATCTTCAAAAAATAGTATTTTGAATTGTTTTGTTATGACTAAGACTATTTGCTTTAATTTTCACTGTTTCAATTTCGTAAGTGAGAAAATCTATAGAAAAATGTATTCAAAATTTGCTAAGCGATACTATGGAAAATTATTTTTAATATTCATTTTTTTAAAAAATTATCTTTAAAAAATTTGTATTTTTATACTAAAATCAACGGCTAATTTATGCGGCGAAGTGTTGACTGTCTGAAAAAAGCGATGTATAGAAGATCCTGGTAACCTTCTCCGGATTTGATCCACTTCATCCTCCGGAAGATTCTGGCAATCTGCCAAAACTAGAAATCACGTGACTTCGTTTAATGATGTCATCGAGACGAAAGATATTACATTGTCGCATTTTTCTGAATCCCCCGTCCCCAGTTACTCTCGCCGTGCAGGTTGTTGTGAAGGGGTTTCAATTTTGCGTTTTTTCGACCGTATCAACTCCTTGTTTTCTTTTATGATATCTTAAAATCCGTTTCTTAAGTCAGGATAAGCGTTATCTTGACAACTGTGGAGGTGATTAAGTCTTTAATAACAAAAAAGAAAAAAAAAAGAGCAATTTATGTAAAGCGAGTATTTTTTAAAAAACAGGTTTGCGAATTTAACTATTAAGCAGCAATTATTTGAAAACGAATTATTTCTTTCACGAGAATTTTAGAATAAAAAATAAATTCATTATGTAGTTAATAATATAAAAAAATCTTTGGATTAAGAATATTCTTTTTTTGTTTTATTTTTCAGAAATTTCATTTTTATTTCTAGCAAGTTAGACATGATTATTTTACTTAAAGTTACATTTATCCAACTGTATTAAAATAAGGTTTTTTTCTTCCAATTTTTATGATATTAGTTTCTTCTGTTGTTAAAAGTTTTGAATTAAAGAAAAATATTCAAGCATTTTTATAATAAATTTAAAATAGTAAAAAGATAATTGATAATGAAAGAAAAAAATATTGACATTGTTTTATAATGTTTTATGACCAATGTCATGAAAAAAAATCACTAATCGTATATGATTAGCTGAGCTGCATTCTTAATGACGATTAACAGATTTTCATGAAATAAAAATATTTAAGGAAATTTACATATTTTATTAATATCACCGTTATGTAGAAATATTAAAAATTTGAATTATATATTTTATTTTTACAAGGATATTTTTCTTTAGTTATGACATTTTTAAAATTCTTCTTATTTGTCAATAATATCGTAATTAAATAGATCAATGCAAGAAATCTTTATAATTTCAGTATAAAATCTTCATGTTCAATTTTTCCTAACAATTGGCGAAATTTATTTTTTATTCCAAGTAGAATCTGAAGAACAAAATTAATTCTTTCAAGATATAAATTTAATTTTTTTAGCATAAAGAACTTTTCTAAAATAAATGAACTTTGAATGTAAAATGGTTCGTCATTCTTTTAAAAACCATAGTAGTAGACAATCAAATAATTGATGTGAGTAATCATAGTTCACACATGTGATGAAGTATTTTTTAAAAATCTGAAGATTTACTTATTTTTTGAAATATTTATTTCTTTAAAAAGATGTCGAGATTTCAAAGAAATAAATATTCGCCATACTGAGTCATTTCTATGTTTCAGTTTTGAAATCTTTGCAATTAAATATTTTTGGATTTCGTTTTTTAAATAAACCACATTTTCTTTTCAAAATTGTTAGGGTAAAAATGTAGTTTAATTATTTTGAAAAATTCAAGGTTATGCGTTCACATGCAGACTAATCTTTGAGGCCTAGAAACAGGAAACTCCATTCATTGTATGACATTTTCTTTATTAGATCTAAAAACATATGAAACTTTTTTAATTATTAAGTGGGAATTTTACACAAGAAACAATGTGAAAATTTTCGCAGTTCTGCTATGTGATTATTTCTGCTGTTATGACTGTGATAATATATAAGAAATATTAAAATAATAGAGATGTATCAAAATCGTTTTTTAAAAATAAAAGTTTGAGCTGTTCCTTTTGGATGTTGAATGAATGACACTCATAATATCCGAAATGTTTATTTAGCCAAAAATATTTTGATAAAGGAAAACTTTTAATTAATTTGGGATTAAAAAAAAGTATAGCTTCTATTCTGCTGGTAATACGTTTGCACATTTTTTTCATCTAATTGCTCCCTGGTTATGAAGTTATTTTTGATATTTCTTAGCATTATTTTCTTAAATATATCGAAATATTTATCAAAGATTCTTTATAGGTTATTATTAAAAAATTGTAGTATTATCTGTAAGTAACAGTACACTACATTCCATTAGACCGGATAATCGATTCTACCAAAAACATTTAGTCTTCTATGCCCCCCTTCCACTTTCTGAGAAGGACCCTGCCTTCTAGACTCTCATTGTAATTACGGAAAGTAGTCATAATCATATCTAGCAAATACGTAGTAATTATGAATAGCACAGCTATCTACAAAAGCAATAAAATGCTGCATAGACAATACAGAAAAATCGATTTATAAGAAAAGCGTAAAAGGATAAAATTAACAATATTCAAACAAAATAAAAAAATACTAAACAAGCTATACATAAACAAAAACAGAAGAGGCTATAAAATAAAGAATTTAAAACAAAACACACTCAAAGAGAAATACAAAATAATGCAAAAATAAATAACGGACAAAAGGAAATACCAAAATGCAGCGCTGAAGTAATTTATTACAAAAATTAATCTTCAAGATTAAAAACACACTCTCTAGTTTTATTTTTAAGTGAAACTCTGCAAGCATTCTACTGAAACTAAGACATAAAATATGTTAACTAAAATAAATAAAGGATTTGAACATCATTTATAAACCAGTGTTTGTTTTTCAATAATAGATGCTGAAAGAATACTAAAAAATATTTAATATAAAATCCTTGTATTTATTATATTTTACTTTTTTAAAAATGAAAACATATGAAAATAGACCTTGAATATGATTCTTCTTTCCTATGCGATGAGTTTTATTAAATATGTTTTTAAATTAAGATAAATAAAATGTACGAAAATGTGCATGCTTTTTAAAAGCTTTTAGAGTAATTATAATTGGTTTAGCGTCAAATTGAAATTTTTGTTAGTTTTGAGCTGAAAGATTAAATTTTTCGCTGTAATTCGCGATGATTTCTCAATTATTAATATTATTCTTGTTAATTCTAAATGCAGATGAAACTTTATTTGCTTTTTTAATACTTATTAATAACTCATTTAAAAATCTGTTATTAGTAGTTTGAATTTCGGCACTGGAAGTAATGACGAATTTTTCATATATAATGTGCATAAATAAAGATAGTCCTTATACGTGCTATTCAGTTTTTCAACTAAAAATATATGTAATACTGCAGAAATAAAAGTTGTGATTAAAGAAATCAACTAATCGAATTTGATGTAGTAATCTTCATTTTTGTAAATCATTGTGAACTCGTATCTTTTAAATGTATTTGATAATTTAAAATTAAAAATTATTCTCTCACTTGCCAAAGATTTAGGTTATAAAAAATGATCACCATTCGTCAGTTAAAATAAATTCCTATTTATATTTATTATATATTTTTTGAAAGCGTTCCTTGGCATTTGTCTTGTAATTTTCGTATCAAGAAATCTTTTATAATTGCAGCTCTATTTTTGAGGGTTTAAAAAGCAAACGAAATTTAATACGAAGTAAAAACTTAAATATAAAATACATTATAGTATGTATGACTTTTCAAAATAAAGCCGTGTGTTCTATTCCTGTGGGAAAAAGTATTTCTTTTGTTTAACCAATGATTTTATAAAATGAAATTTTAATTATTTCTCCTTTTGAAAAGAAAAAATAAATATAAAAATTAATTAAAGGCCGTTTTTAAAATTTTTCAACCACGGATACTTCATGTTAGAGAAATTTTTTCCTCGACAGTAAATTTCTCTTCCAATTTTTTTTTTCTTGCCAGTAACTTGAAATCAATTGGTAAGTGTCGAATGTCTGAGATATAAACGAGTTAGCCTGGGATTTTCCACTTTCTTTCTTGCCCCTTTGTTTTGCTTCTCCATTTTGCCCATTTGTTTTGCTAGTAGTTGTTTTCATCATTTAAAATTATATGATTTCATTTTTTTAATTCAAATTCTGGAGAAGAATTTATATAAAAAAATTATTTTACAGAACAATTTACGTAATCGTTGATTGCAGATATTTTAAATTGGGTTGCAGGTATACAGTAAGGGAATATCTATCTATAATATAAAATATTATGCAGACATTTTTTTTAGTTTTGTGATTGATAGATAGCAAGTCCCTGGACCCATGAAATTTTTAGTTAGTTTTACCAGCATTGTTTGGAATATTTAATAAAAATTATTATTACGTCATAGTAAACATTTATATTACAATTTTTGATGAAGTAGTAGTGAAAAAAGGAAAAGGAAAGCGTTATTTAACTCTGAATTTACAGAAAATGAGTTTAAAACAATATAATTTGCTAATTCTACTTTTAGACAGTCAGGTTATGGCAACACAAATCAAATCTTTTCTGTGTGTAAATCTTTCCCGTGTAGTGGAAGTTTCACTTCTCTTACCTAACAAACATCTGAATATTTAAGAAACGCACAGATTTAAACCGGCAGTGTTTTTTTTTAAAGTTCGTAATGGAGCTTTCAATAATATCATATAAAGAAATAAAAATATGAAGGAAGATTGAGGGAGAATCTGGCAATTTAAAAATAAAAGCTGATCATGAAGCTATTGTGTTGGCGGCAAAATGTGAAAGACGATTTAATATTTAGATATTTTAGATATAAAAAAAATGTTCACATTGTGGGGCTTTGAGTTTTGAATTGGATATTGATCGACTCGGAAAATGAATGTTATCATCATGAGAATATTAAGCAACCAGCATTGAACGAATAGCCAGTGAAGTTTAAAAACTTGTTAACTGAAAAGGACAAGTACCGTGTGTATTAAATGACTTCTAAACGCAAGCACAAACGAAATTCGAATTCTTGTTATTCTCAAACTTCAAATAGTAACAACAATTTTCAAAATTCAGCGTTGAGTTGTTGCTTCATTACACAAAGAGTTGAGTTGTTACAAAGTGTAACAACTCAAGTGTAATGTGTGTATCTCACGTATAAACAACAGCTGTTTAACGTCACAACTGAAATATCTTTTACATTCGTCCATCCTGACTTTGGGACGACCTCGTGTCTCTAATACAGCTTAGAGTTCTGCAAGTGGTTCTTCTCACTCTTGTTGGGCGAGTGTTCTGTATACTTGAATTTTCATCGTAATCGTCATTGCAGTAAACGGTAATTAGTTCCTCATTGTTTCCATCAGATAAATCTTCATCGTCAGTGATAAGATGAAACAATCTCAACTGGGAAGCGTGAGTGGTAGTTGTATAATTAGGTTGTCTTCCCCCCCCCCTTTCCAACTGTGCGTAGGTCAGTAACTTGATATGTATCCGATGATAATACTTTGATGACTGTTAAATGACTTCTGTACCTAGCTTGAGTTTTAGAATTAGGTAATAAAGTTTGTTCAGGCAATACTCTTACAATCACAACATCTACTATATTGTAATTATTTGTTCTACATAGACATTTATCATAATTCTTTTTCATATTTTCTTGCTCAACCCTAATACTTTCGTGGGCATCTCTTTGCAATATAATCGGCAGTACGTACTCATGGGACGTTGGTAGCAGATCTTGAGGAAAATATAGAAATTCTACTGGTGTATCCCTGCAAAAGTTCAAAAGGAAATTTTTCAGTCGATTTACTTCAGAACCAGTTCATGCATTGTTGTACTTCTGGCAATATCTTATCCCAATCTTTTTGAGATTCTGCTTAAACAATGGATGATATCATCGGAATAAGTATTCGATTAATGCATTCGATTTGTCTATTAGCTTGCAGCCTTTGACTAGGATTTAAAGTATTCTTAATTCCAAACTGTTTGCAATAGTCTTCTAATAAAGATGATGAAAAACAACTTCCCCTGTGTGTAACGATACGCTTTGGACAACCAAAATCATTTGTAAATTCGTCTAAATACTTTAAAATGCTTTTAGTTGAACAGTTAGGACATGGACGAAGATGTGCAAATTTAGTCATAACAAAAACTAACAGTTCCTTATTCCTAGTAGTACTTGTTACAAAAAGAACAAGAAATTCCATGTGAATAACTTCAAATGGCTGACTTCCAGGTGATATAGAATTCAATATGCACTTACAGCACGCCATCTAATATGTTGCTTGATGTGGCTTGTCATACGGGGAAACCCAAATTTATATATCATTTAAATTACCTTTTCCATTCTAAAATGATCAACGAAGTCGTGGAAGCTAACTGCAAGGTACTTTCTCATTGATTTAGGCATTACAAGCAGTTTTCGCATATTTTGCAACTCACAAGATTCGTGATGGATGCGATAAAGTATTCCATTGATGATATCAAAGCTTTCAGCCAACTGCTTTTCTTCTCGTGTTCTTACTTTCTGTGGCTTTTTTAAAGAAGATATAATATTTTGTAGATATTTATCTTGAGCTTGTGTAAGAGCAACCCGGTCTTCTTCAGTAGAGATGTAAAATACTTCAGGGTGACTAGTTATTTCTACAGGACTAGTAATTTCTACTTCATCTAATGGTGCATATTTTCTTTCTTCAATTGGTGATCGACTAAGAGCATCTATATGAGCCATTTTTGCCCTACATATGTTTAACTTCGAAATCAAATTCGCTTGATAGTTCAGTCCATCTTGCAACTTGAGGTTTAAGGCTGTTTTGCGTATACAAATATGTTATGAAAGAGCAATTAGCGACCAACGTGAAATGTAAAACTAATAAGAGAGGCCTAAACCTAGTCATCGACCAGACAGCAGCAATTAATTCCAAACAGCTAGAATGACACTTCTCTTCTTCTTGAATGGTTCGACAGCTTACACAATAAACTAACTGAAATGCATTACTATATTTATTTCGTTGTAACAGCATACCTGCTAATCCTACTGAACTAGCCTCTGTGTGCTATTCAGTTTCATTTTTAGGGTCAAATAATTTTAATGCTGGTCTTGATAAAGAATGAGCAATTAGTAACTTAGATCGTAAATGTTCAAATGCTTCATTTTGATCTATAGTCCATATAAATAAGGAATTTTTCTTTAGTAGCCTTGTGAGAGGTTTAACCACTGAAATGTAACGTTTTATAAAACGTCGGAAGAAATTAAACTAAGAACAGGACGTAAATCATCATTGGTCTTACTAATCGGATACTCAGCAATTGCAGCAAGTTTTCCTTAGCCTGGTCGTATTCCGACTTTATCGATTACAAAACCCAGATATTGATTTTGTGACATCCCAAATTCGCATTTAGACAATTTCAGTGTCACTCCAGAATTTAGCAGTTTCTCAAGCACTTGTCTCAGCTTCACTTGCATATCATCAAAATAGGTCGAACCAAATGATATGCCGTCCACAAAACATGAGACAACGTTCCATAGCAAATCTCCTAGAGCCAAAGGCATGGCTCGTTGAAATACAGGAGGTCCATTCGACAATCCAAAGAATAAACGTGTTGGCTCATCATGTTCATCAGGTGTCGTAAACGCTCCTTTTCTTGAGGATTCTTCATCCATGGATATCTTATTGAATCCTTGGCATGCATCAATACTACTAAGTTCAGTAGGAGTTTATAAAACGTCGAAAGAAATTAATTAAGTTAAGAACACGACGTAATTCATCATTGGACATTACAGTATCTGGTATCATCGTGTTTGGCGAGCAGTGAAATCTTCTAGTCTTCAATATTAAAATGTTCCCATGTTGTAATTGTTTCTTTTTCATAAAACATTACAAAAAGCCTCCAGTGACATTTTTTTTTCAAAATCAAATATTTAATCTTTAAGTAATCTCACTTGTACAACGGACTTAAGTCGGTTCATCTCTTACATTCGTTGCATGACACATCCAGATTATTATTGGATCAGTTTTACTTTGCAAACTAAACACAGATAAAATCTACTCACAATATTGACCCTGATAATAATAAAATAAGATTGTGTAATAGCATATTACCGTAACTGTGGTCAAAAGATTGTTTATATTGTTGCCCAATGTGGCGAAATAGGAAACAAAGAAATCATTTTTAATTGCAGCTTATCTATTGAAAGTTATAGTTTTTGTTACTTTATAGAGACTTAAGAAACAGATGTCAATTTTTAAGAAAATTTTCCAGAAAATAAAAGGCATTTTAAAAAAGGAGTATTTTTACTTTCATAAAATTGCGATGTTCCTAACATCTAAAGAAGAATTTTCAATAGACTCAAAACCAACTCTATTTTAGGGAAACCCATTTATTTTCAAAGCGAGAATCTGACAGTTTATTGATAGTTTCGAGCCCAAAATTAATGAAGAGAGGCACTCTATTAATTCGTAGTGCAAGACATGCGTTTACTTTCGATAATGGGAGTTAAAAATATTATGTTTTTCAATACATCTTCAACGACCACCAGCACCAACAACAAAAACAACAAATAAAAAGTATCAATCTTCTCTGAGCAGCTGCGGTAGCTGCCAGCTTCGTCTTGGCATCCATTTTTTTCTATGAGTTTTCTTGCAGCTCATCCCGCCAACGGAAGCCAGAAAAATGGTCTACAAATAAATACGCGACATTATAGTCCGGGTTTTGAATTATGGAGCGTCGTCGCCGGAAGAGCTGGCTTGAACGAAAACTGATTACGCTCCACGGCGTGTTTTCGATACATTTTTATGCCCTTATTTTCTTCTTATAGCGCAGTGGGTTGTATTTTTTTTATAAAAATAAACTAAAAAGAACTAATGATGAGAGTTGTCATTTTTCCAGGCTTGTGTCCGTTCAGTAACTCTCTTAACTGTATTGTTTAAGAGTTCATTTGTTGAGAGGATCATTAGTGAAGTTTTTTTCTCATTTTTATTTATTTTCCTTGTAATCAATTAATGACAGATGTCCCTTGTGTCCTTGTTTAATTTTTGCTTCATGTAACGATTTCTGTATTAATAATGAATCTCTACTAATAATAAAGGAAATCTCCGTTTGTGAGTGGGAGGAAAGAGGGGTTGTGTACCAAAGGACAGAATGTTTTAACTTTAGCTACCACCCCCTTAAATATTTGGATGAGAAGCTTCTGAAATGATGGTTGGTTCTCACTGTTCCTTGAGTGCAAAAATGGTGTGAGGTCAGTTACCACGCACCGATGATTGAACAGTACATGCCCCCTTTGAGAGGGGTGTACCTTGGTGAATGATGGTCCCTAGGACCATTAGTCTCTTAATATTTAAAACCAAAGCTTCATAAGCTTTTGCTGATTGATTAATTCTTATTTCCATCAAAATGAAGAATATTCTTTCATGTTTATTTAAGTCGTTGATTGAGAATAGGTTCCTTCAAAATAATAATTATTATTACTGAAAATACGGCATGTTTTAATTAATATTTTTTTATTTCGATGAAAAATATTTTTTGCTTTTTTTAAAAAATGTAAGCATATTAATTTAGCATTGCTTCTTCAAATTATATTTTATTGCATCCACCTGGTTCATATTATACTATTCGAATAAGAAGCAAAATAGATCTTCTGTATTAAAATCCATACTTTCAATACTATTTAACAAAACGCAACTTTATAGCAAATTATCTGATGTGATTTTACTTCTAATTTGAATTTTTCTACGATTTATTTCGAAAAATTCGTTGGAATTTATTGGGATATTATTCGTATGCAAAAACGATCAGAAAATATTGAGCGCTTTTACTACTTCAAACAAAATTGTAATTATATTTCAATAACTATCATAGAACTTCACTTATTTAAATACGCAAAAAAAGCAGACTTTTTAAATTTTGTTGTGTCTCAAATTAAAAAAAACAATTTGCCAAATTAATTTGTATAAAAAAAATCACTAATTTTTTATGTATTTTTTATCCTTTTTTCTTAACATATTTCGTTCATTTGTTACATTTGAATAATACATTTATTTTAACGTACTGTATATATAGACTTTATTTTTGTTATGAAAAATATATAATTTGCAATTCTTTTTCGCTTACCATTTTCGCGTAATATATCTAAATTAAAGTATTGTTTTGGATCATTACTATTGTACTAGCATGATAGAAAAAACTTTTGTAATATAGTCAGGCCATCAGCTTTTTATTGAAGTGAAATTTTCTAACTGATAGATAGAATATCATATTTCTCTTAAGCTATATTTAGAGTCATTATACCTTTATTGCGTCTATTTATGCTAACGAAAAGAAAGTATTCAGATTTAGTTTACAAATAAGCGGGAATGATGTCTCTAAAACTTTCTCGGATATCTTTAATTAATCTCAGAGAACGCGTTATCTCAGAGATCGTAGTGCCTGGCATTGGCGTACTATAGATACGAAATATTCATCTTAAGCTTGAATTAAGTATTTTTATGGAATCTGTAAAGTGATCCTTGGCGAATTTTGACGATTTTTACCATGGAATCTTGATTATGTTCGAAAAATCAAATCTATATTTTAATCACATTTTTTTTTCAACCAAGTTAACAGAAATTTGATACAGATTGTGCACTTGTAGCCCTAAATTCATATATAAAATTTGATATATTTAAGTCTTTGCTTTTTTTGTTATTGCGTTTTTCATTTTCTAAAAGTAGAGCCTTACAAATATTCAAACCTCTTGTTGGATTTGGCTCAAAATTTGATAGTTTACACTGTAGATATTAAATCTATGGACTGAATTTTATCCATTTAGCTCTTTTCATTTTATAGGTATCAAATTAAATTAAACAGTCAGCTATAGTTAAAATTTATAACAAGCAGCTATAGTTAAACCTCAGGGCCCTTGGTCAAGGAAGCAGATATGGGCAATGTAGGCCATGGCAGACTTTCTCTAAATTGATTTCGTTCAAAATTTGATACAAATCTATAAAGAGAGATTTTCCAGATTTTAGACCTTTGCGCTTTCAACGCATAAGTCCGAGATTCGATCCTCAGGCTGGGCAAGGTCGACTCAGCCTTTCAACCTTGCAGTGAGTCGATAAAACTGAGCACCTAGCATGCTTAGAAACTAAACACTGGGGGTTCTGCGTTAGGTTGATCACATAACCGGGGCATATGCCTTGTATCTTAGGGCCCTCAATCAAGAAAGCAGATATGGACACTGTAGGCCATTTCTCTCATGGATTACAACACCACTGAGTTTAGCTTATCTCACAGCCTTTTTAAATTATCGTTGAAACAGACATAATGCAAAAAATATGTTTTTTGAACTCACGGAGGTCTAAAACTTGGAAAATCCTTAAAATCACAAATTCTAATTTTTTGATGATTACAATACTTTCTCTACACTTCACATAGAAATAACTTCCCTAACTTAAACTTCCCGTAATAAGAATTTAACCGCCGTAGAAAGCCACAATTACTGCTTCAACAGTGTGTAAATAAAACAAACAGTCTTTGTATTCTAAATGAATCTCCCTTCCTCGTATCCTCCCTTCCTCAACTGTCCACGTGTCGTGGCCAATGACAGCGGCAAGTCGATTGCTCCTTTAATTTTCGTTTTCCGGTATCAAAATTGGATCCACAACGGTCTTTCCTAACGGAATTAAGACCTATTACACTCCAACAAGAGTGTTGATGAACTGGAAATTAGATTCTGGCCAGATGGTCGGTCCAAAGCTCCATAACATTCCAGGGTTTTTTGTCGAAATATCACTGGAGCGTAGAAGTTCTGAAAGAAATTTCTTGCAAGAATTTTTTCTTATACTAAGACGTTTTTATTAAGGAATACTTACAAAAGTTAGTTATAATGGACTAAATTTATGTCGGTTTTGTCGATTTATTGGGACACTGAACTTTCGCATTTGCTTACTTGTCTGGTCAGCGTTATTGTTGGTTGTTTTCCACATGCCATCGAAAACCGGAATTCGGAGAGAAGTTTCTTAAAGAATTGATTTTTTTTCTCGGCTCGTTTTTATTACTAATATAAAATTTATTAAAATTATTATTTTTGGGCTTTTTATAGATTTATACGAACATTGAACTTTCTTATTGCGCTACTAATCTGAAAATTCCGGCGTTGTGACGTAGAAAAGTATTTAACATTACTTGATATTAATATTTATTCATCGTTTGGAGCATTTCAATAGTTTAAATGAGTGTGAAATCGTACCAGATGCTTGCTTTTTTGTAATGAAATTTTATGTTACTTACTTATAAAACTAATCTTAGGAATATTTTTAGGTAAGGTGAAAATTCGGTACGAAGCAATTTTATTTACAACTACTTAATAATTTTCACAGCGAATATGGATTGAAAAGCTTATGCTTTAAAACTTCATTGCGAAATTATAGAATGGATAAAATTGAATCACTATATTCGAAAACATTTATTTATAAACAATTTTTTTGCAATAATAAACAGTTAAGCTTTATTTTTTGTTATAATCACTGTTGAATTGAAAAATAACAATTGATAATTAAATAAACGAAATTTTTAATGAACATTAATTGTGTAATCGATTACTTTCAAAATTTGATAAAAAAGATTATAATTTGTTATTCAAAACACTAAAGGAATCGCCAAGGAATTTTAACATGGACGGATTTATTTCTTCTAATGTGTATGAGGAAGAATAACGAAAAAACAACAACAGTAATTTGGGATTAAGGTCGTTTTGAGCGCATTGAGATAGAACAATTCAGCTTTACATCAGAGTCGTAACTAGAAAGTGAAAAATCTATATCTCAACGAAATTACCATCAAGTGAATTGAAATTTAATTTTAAAGGCATATCCACAGTAAAAATAAAAAGTTACTTCATAATGCAATATGTACAGAGATTTAAAAATGCAAGTCATGTTTAATCATGCGTATAAGCAAGTGCTTTTGATATTAAAACTTAAACAATTTTCAAAAATTACGGAATTTAAAAATAAATTTATAGTCTATATTAATAAAAATGCAACTCGAAATGCGTTGCTAAGCGCAAAACTGGAGAACGGCTTGACCGATTCGGCTAATTTTTTAAAAATATTTTCGTTAAGACACGAGGATGGTTCTTATGGAAAGAAAAAATTAAAAAATTGCGTGGAAAATAGTTAAAACGACATTTTTCTTACTTTCCCGCCAAAAATCTTCATTTCCTTCCCCCACACCAACTGAGTTAGATAGCAGGAAGTAATAAATTATGATTTGTTTAGAAAGAAATACGCGAAGTTAGTTGGTTTTCAATCATAGATAACGGGATGTTTAAAAAAGAAAGAAAATAGTTGCTTTCATTATTAGTCGGTATGAATATTTAATCTATGCCTGCTCAAAATAAAGTCATAATAAAGTAATAAATAAAGAAAAAAAGATCAACAGAGGACAAAAAGGGTTTGTGGAAAGAGAAGTAGTAAAGAAAAAAAGGATAGAAAAAAAAGGAGGGAATTTTTTAATATTGCTATTGATTGTGTTCTGATATAAAGTTTTTTTGTTGTTCTTAAAAATAAAAATTCTTTTTTTTATAAATGCGACATTAAGAGCTCTTAATGTGTTAATGTTATTTTTAAAAGGATTTATATATTAAACGATTCTTTTTTATTAATTTTTTTGCTGTTTAGTCTGTATAGATATTTTATCTATTCCTGCTCAAAATAAAGTCTAGGCAGCGAAGAAAAAAAGAAAAGGAAAAAATGGTTTGTAGGAAGAAAAGTTATAAAGAAAAAATATATATATAAAAAGAAAAAAAAGGACTTGTAGAAAAAAAGGAAGAGAAAAAAAGAAAAGGGTGTGTGTGTCACTATTATTTCCTCTGAGCGCGGCATTCTCCAAGCTGTTTTTAAATTTTCGCATGTCTTGAAAACCAACTGTTGTTAGCTTTGTGTAACTGTTGTTAGTGTAACTTTATTTGTTTAGTGTGTTTACATTTAGACCCATGCCACCTATAAGACGCGAGCGTAGCAATTTGGGCCGTAGAACTAGAAATGCTACAAACCAAGCTAATTTTCAATCTACTTGGACTGCACAGCAACTTGAAGAACGAAATGAAATTGAAAGGATTATAATCTTAGAATCACTTGCAATGAGTCGTGTTCAAGTTACTTTCAATATTTCACGAGCGGCATTCAGCTACGATGTTTCAGTTGACTACAGTTCCTACCAATGCGTTGCTATTGGATCTATGAACTTAGTTTGCTCACATTGTAAGGCATTGAAATACAAGAATGAAGCAAATGGATTGTGTTGCGCAAATGGCAAAGGGAAATTAGTGCCATTGGTTCGGCCACCAGAGCCATTGTACTCATTGGTTTCAGGAATTGGTACGAATTCCATACACTTCCTTACAAACATACAAAAATATAATAACTGTTTCCAAATGACTTCCTTTGGGGCAACAAATATATTTCGTGACAATTTCATGCCAACTTTTAAGGTAACAAGACTTATTTTAATTTTTATCATGTCAGAACATGATTTGTTTTTGGGAGGAGGTTTTTGACGTCAATATAAATCCGTAGGCGAAAATTAATTTTTTTTTAAAAAAAACTTTTAATAACGTGTTGCCATTGCATTTATGAAAGCTGATAAATCTTATCATTTTGTTCATTTTTCTTTGATGTTGTTTCATTTTTTCATGTTTATATTGATTGTGTTCTGATAAAAAAATTATTTTATTGTTGTTGTTCTTAGGGATAAAAAATCTTTTTTATACATTAATGCGGCATTAAGAGCTCTGAATGTGTTTATCTTATTCTTGAAAGGATTTATGGAATCAACGATTCTTTTTATTTTCTAAGTGCTGTGAAACACGTACGTACGTAATCAGACTACGAAAGCCCAATAACTTGAGACAGTACGAAGTCTGTCGGGGCAGCTAGTTTGAAATAATTTTGCACCAGAAATTACTCTTAAAGCATTTCTGTCGATGTTAAGCAAACTTGAATGACATTTTTCATTTAAGGAAATATCCGATTAATCTAAAATAAAGTTTAAAAATTTAAGCATAATGCCAGTATTTCATTAAAATGTTTCTACATAAATATTCAACAGTGTACGAAGAACTAAATTCTTAGATTACAAATATCTATGTTTTATTGCTGTTACCCATCTTCTATTCTAGTTAATTTGACACCAACTAGAAACTAGTTTGGCCAAAGGATTACGGCAGATTTAATAAAGTTGAATTACTAATTTCAATTATATCTATGAACGCCAAATAAAAAAATTGTATATTACAATAAAATTCTAAATATTTTAGATTGAAAAAATTATAATTGTATTTATATATGTACATATTACATAGCAATTGGATCGCGTAAGATATAATTTTAGTAAAACTTATTCTTCTCTCCCATTTTCAAAATTTCTGTTTAGTTTTTAGAATAAAATTTGCAATTTTGTTCGCGTAATTCTATTATTTACGAAAACTCAAATGTTAAAATTCTTGGCAGAAGATAGAAATCTCTTCTTTAAATATCGTGGTAAGAATAATTGCGTCTTATTTAAAGATTTTAAGCTCAATTAGTTTTAATCTTTTACTGCTACTGGGAATGCAGGACCACACCTTCGTTCTCGTGGGAATCAAAATTGCCACTATATTCCCATTTTATCGTAACATTTTTAAGAAAATCTTTTCTTTTGAAGTCCTTAATAGCCTCTTTCATTATTAAATTACACCTTAAAATCAAATCTTTCTCAGTTAAGAGAGTGAATTGTTCAGTTCTTTGAGTTAAGCTTTTCTTATTTGTCCATTGATCTATGACACATTTGTACTGTGGAATTTTTATAGTTTATAATTAATCAAGGAAATCTCTTGCTAAAAGTAAGAATTAAAACATTTAAGAAAAATCAATTTTTAATAACTAAGATTTATGCGCGTCAAGTTGTATAATTTTGATTAGATTCTCTCTTCAACGATCTTGTGCTAAATACTTATTACCATGTGCAAATTATAGCATATAATCCGTTACGGGTTTTATATTGTATAAAACTTTTATTAAATTATTTTGAAAATGAATACAACTTTAAAAAAGATAATTTATAGTTAATGAAACACTTGGAGTAACTGTTTTAGAGTTAGGCTATGGAATAAGAAATTCTTTTTTAAACTGATTATTGGGATTTCTTATGCTTTAAGAAACGGTAATATTTCGAATCAGTTTAGAAAACTAAAAATAAAATCACATTAAAAGTAAAAATAAACGCTACGTGAAAATTGGTATGGCTGTGTTAAAGCCATGCAGTGTAAATCGTTGAATTCCTTTCTTCCTATTTTACTTCTGTTGTTTCTAGTGCATTTCTTCAATATTTTATAGGAAATAATTTTGATAGGAAACTCTGTTGATCAATAATGCCGTATGAATCCTAGATTGTTCGACATCTATCAAAATCGCATTCTTAATATCTTAAAAATTGATGATAATATTTTTAATGTTTATGGTAAAATAAGATGTGAACATTATTTAACCTTAAATTTATTTACATTTGTTTGTTTATTTAATCATTACATCCTTAAATATAAGATGAATTATATTGATAAATATTTGAATTGAGGATGAGATGCTTCCGGTTTATTGTTTGTTTCTCGCCACCCTTTAGGGTACACGGATGAATAGAGAGGGCTACCTCCCATCGATGACGGGACATACTTCCTTTGTGAAGAGTATAATGCATGAGAATTTCAAAACATTATTCATTTTTTTAAAAGAAATATATTTGCCTATTTTTTATTAAATAATTTTTAGGTTAATTCTTGTTCACATTTGTGATATTTTAGTATATTACAAAACCTTCCTGTTAAATGATAAACTTTTGCTTCATAAATGAGGAAATTGATAAAAATTTCGTCATCGAAATATAACCTCAAAATAATGAAATATTCAAAAAAATTTATGAATAAGTAGAAAGTCATCGAAATTATTTCTGAACTTTCTGTATTGCAATAATTAAGTTTAATATCTTGCACAAAAAGTGCAGCTTCACATTTTTTGTACTTTTTACATATGCATAAAAAAATGTCAGTTATTGAGGAACCTTCTTTTTCTTATTCATTTGACTTTTGTACGTATTGTTTAACTTATTACTATTTCTAAATAGCTTTTAATCATAATTTTTGCTTTTAAACGTACATGAGTTCTTTTGTCATATTTTTAACCCTAAAAGAAGTTTAATGGAAGACGTTAGACTTATTTTATTACTCTGTTAATTTGCTTCATTTAATGTTATTCAATCCAGTCCATTTAGGTTTATTTAGCTAATATTTTTTCCCTCCCCTTTTTTTCTCCACTTCTTTTCTTTTAATGGATGCGAAGATGTCACGTTCTCTTCAATGAAGGAAGAAACGTTTTCGTCGTGATTATTCATTTCCTGCTTTATGTGGAGCAGTTTTCAAGATTGCCCCGAAGGGTGACAATCCGTCTGATTGCCCAAGAAGCGGTTGTTGGCTGAATCTTCTATTTATTCCCTTTACGACAGAAGAGCTTTTCCTGGTGTTTGTTGCACGTGCAGGAAATGTTAGGTAACAGTTCCCCGTCAAGGTCTTTTCAGTTAACTAAAAAAGAAAAAGAAAATTTTAGAACTTATTTGATTGGTTGTTGTAAATAAACAATAGATTTTTTAAAATTTGAAGTTAATATTATTTACATCAATTAAATCAGTTATTTTACATGACTTAAAAGTTTTTTTTAAAAAAATCTATTTTTTAGAATGTGCCTGGTGGTTCAAGTTTTAATCTCACATTTTTAATTTTGTCACAGGAATTTTTGGATTAAACCTTTATTGATATGAACATTCGAAATTTCATGCGTTTTTACTGTATAAAAATTGTTTACGTCATCTTATCAAATAGTTCAGTTTTTTTTTTTTTTTTTTTTTTGAGATTACCCTCTATATTATCTATTGTTTTTCTGACAATTCACATACATATTCTTAACGATTATAAATCATACGTTTACTGATAATGATGAAATGAATTTAACTTTTCAAATGAGAAATGAATTTAATTTCTTTTTCAATTAGTTGTCGTACAGTAATTAATATTTAGTTAATTTTTTTCTACGATATAAATAATTTTTTAATCATTTATTCCATTGTTTATCAAATTAATTGACTGTTAAGGTGATGCTTGGAATATTAAAATAGCTCGCTGTATGATATCATTAAAGCCAAAATGATTAATATATTTTTAGAAATTTCAGTAAAAGAAGTTCTCATAGACACAACACTGATGGTAGGCTTAGTTTAATTATATATATATATATATGAAATTTTTTTAACTGACAAACAAAAGTTTAGAACTCAACAGTTTTTGATAGATATATATAAAAGTAAATATCGACGCATGCGTATTCTGATAGTCTCGATATTGTTTGTAATTAATTCAGGTTATTGTAATTAATTAAGAGAATTCGTAAGAATTGAGAGAACGAATAATTTGGAAATCAAGTTGTATCTTTTGTTGGCCAAATATGAAAATCTGCGTTGTTTCCTAAAAGCGAAAAATTGATGTCTCAAAAGTGATAAATCGCCAATTTGTTGCCTACGCATTTTGAGACTTCAAAAATCTTAAACCAAAACAACATCATGTTCTTGTATGATAAAAAATGAATTTTTGTGGGGTATAGATCGGATATTTCAATAATTCTGAATACTTATTACAATAAAAAAAATTCTTGACAACATCTTTTGTTGATTTTTTTTTGGCGAAGTTTCAAAGGACCTTACAAAATCTGCCATACGAGGAATTTCCTTGAGTTTCATAATTGTATTTACTATTAGCACAGGTTTTAAATGCACCCCCACCCCACCGCCTTTTATTCATCCAAAGGGACGTACTTATTTAACATTTTCCTATTCGCATGTCTAGTAATAATTTCTTCGCATGACGCCAGCAGCACTAATTAAGATTACTTCGGTTGTCACCGTCCTGTTTTTGAGGTTATCGAAAAATTATAAATTGCGAAGTTTTGCTAAACTCAGCTCTACGTTCGATACCACTGTGGTTTCGCCAGATGGCATAGTACTAAAATGATTTTTTTTCTATACTTTTAACTTATTGCAAGTTTTAAGTTAAATTTAGCTGCCATTTAAATTTTTCAAACTTTTGAAATTTTGAAATAAAAGTTCCATTCGGCCTTTAGAAAAGTGCCTATTACATTGACTATCGTATTGATATTTAAGTAAATAGTATATATATTTTTAAATGACTCTGAATATTTTTTGTGTGACTAGCATTTGATGAATAAATAAAACATATAACCAGACAATTTGAATTTCCCTTTTCAAAGCGTTTTAGAGAAAAAGTATCGTGTCTTAAATACCCAATATCTGTTTTACGTTTTTTGTAAAATGTATCTTTGCAGCTGATAATTAGTATCTACCCCACAAGACACTTTCGTCTACAATATTTTTCTAATATTCCTGTTAAATGCAGTGATTTAGAAATCATCGAAAAATAATTCATTGAATGTATTTATTTGTGACGAATAGTAAAAGCATTTATTTGGTATAATTGCATTACCTTACAATTCTATTTATTATATGACAAATTGTGTTTATTTTTTCCGCATAAAACTTTAAAAAAAGCTTCGTTTATAATTGCTCACAAAAGTATGCTATCATTTCTAGTTATTCTTCAATTCCTACTATTGGCTCACACTCCCTATATATATATATATATATATATATATATATATATATATATATACAAATTTTCAATCGTAAATAAAATAGTGTTCATCCAATCACGGTCAAGTAAGTTTTTTAAAATTTGTAGTGGATGACATTTGATGTTAATACGGTTTTTTCGGATTATTATTTATTAATTAATTAAGAACTAACCTTCTCGCTTTTATAATAATTCTTCATAGTTGTTATTATTGTTAGGTTGAATAGCCTGGTTGGTAGGGAGTTGGATTTGCATCCTTTGTTCAGCGAGTTCGAACCCTGGTTGCAAAGTTCTTCACGTCGGAACTGAGTCTGGGGGGTACTGAGTCAAAGGTGATCGTAATTCAGGTGATCAGGGGTCCATACCCTCAGAAGCTACTGATCCCTTCCTTCCGCTGTAAAACGGAACACGAGAAAAAAAATCGTAATCATTTAATAAACAGTAACTAAAATAAATTTTTTTCTAACTTCCTAAATTTTTCCTAATATCCAAAATAGAAATTGATTTAAAAAATGTTTTTTTATATTATTTGTTGTATGCAATAAGAAAGCATTTCTGTCGCTTTCGAAAGAGTCTATGAAGTAGCTTTGTGAACATCTAACAAAAGAATCATACTTCTCTAATAATGCTTAAATATTACGAGTCAAAACTCTATTTAAAAGCTAAATGTTTCATTTTTTTTCGAATTGCAGACATTGTTTGCGTTAATTATTGATTGCAGATTTACAGAATATTTTTAAGGGAGTGGAAAGTAATATTTCTCATTTTCCAGCTCCCCCCAAGTGGATTAAAGAACCTCAAGACTCTTCCGTTGGTTTGGAAGGTCGAGTGAGTTTGGATTGTGAAGTCCGGGGACACCCGAAACCCCGAATAACATGGACAAAGATCGATGGTAAGTTTTGCTGCTTGATTATGTAATACTTTTTATGTATATATTTTTCAATCATTAGTTAATATCAAAATTAAAACACCTATAGAAGTTAAAAACTTTTGATTTCAGATTTTTTTTTGTTGTTAAATTATGTTCTTTATACAGTTCCGTTCTTTGATTGGCATAGATTTCAAATTTTGTTCTTATCTGACTCAACGCTTCTAACATTTATTATGTTGTAGCTGAGAAAGGAAGAGAAATGCATTGTAACAGTTTTTGTTCTCCTTTTCTGCGTATTCAGTACGTTGGGAGCGTTTAATCAATCATATGTACCGATATTTTAATTCATTAATAAAATAATTTAGTTTTCTAAAAAATTACTTCTAAATGCTTTTTTTTAATTCTCTGGCCTGATAGTAAGATCTCAGCTTCGGAGCCGAAGGTTTTTCAGATTCGAGACCCGATTCCAGCAAAGTATGATCGTGTGAGCGGGTCTGGTGTGCTTTAAATCTGTCGGGGTTAAACGTTCTCCCTCAACTATGGTGTAGAAGCTTGGATAGGTGGGTGTCAGATCAGGTGTCGTCCTATTTATGTACCTGCGGTTCAGAATTACGAGATACGTCCCAAAACATCCCTACTTTGTTTTAAAACGGGGAGTTATTATAATTAAACTAAACCAAAGAAGGCTTATTAAAATTTCCTACTGCATTCTGGGATTCAGTCACATTATTCTGATGTTAATAAAATGTACATTCAACATATATTCCTTAACTAAAATGCAGTTGTATCGAACTCGACGCTTTTCTGCGATTTTTCTTCACCCAAAGGACAAAACATGTTTTTTTTTCATCACTCCGTCGCTAAGAACTCTCGAAGTACTCTTCTGGTGAGTGTTCTTTTCGAGTGTTATCGCTTTTGTGCCCCATAACCTTATTCAGAGCTAGGTGGGGCCGAGATCTCACTAAATAGAGATGAGAAGAAGATTTGACACGAAATTGGATCTTTATCACGCCCTCTTGTGACAAATTTAGTGCTCTTTTTTTCTTACTTAGAAAATCCTCAGACGCGTCACTCCAAGTTTGTTCCGTTTGTCTGTGTCTTCAAGTTGTTTTTCTCTCCTCCACAATTGATAAAATCGCTAATCTTTTGATCCTGTACTTTTATTTATTTGCTCATAAATTCTGTCTTGTTGTGTAAGCTACGATAAAAAAACACCAGTGAAAAGACTGACTGACAGTTAAGAGTTTCTCATCTTTAATTATTTTATAATAAATTCAATTTACTTCATAGATCTAGAAAATTTTGAATTCCGTTTAATGTTTTTTATGTGACGAATTGTTCCTCAAAAGCACTTTGTAGTAATAATTCGTTAAAGCTTCAACTTTCTGAAAATTCATCGAAAGAAAATTTTCTTTAACGATCAATTCTTTTCGGTTTCTTTACAACGAATTTGTCTTGAAAATCAACCATGCGTAAAAATTCGTTATTCTGCAATAGCCTACTTCTTCAGCTGATATTGAACTAGAATGTTGCTACTAAATTGTGGAACTAAATCAAAAGAATGCAAGGAACTTTTTTTCGAAATTATTTCATTTTTACTTTTTTTTAAATACTTCGTTTTTTTTTCTCTTCATTTTTCGTTTTGACTGCCAATTTCTTTTAAATCTTTTTCTCTGCAGTCGCTTAGAAAATGAAGATAATAGCTTCTGTATTAGACATTTGTACTCTATTTTTTTTAAGTTTCAAACATCTGTTTCTAGGACATGATGGCCAAATACACCTGCCCCTGCCCCCCCCCAAAAAAAATATTTTTACTCAGAAGGAATTAAGTTGAATTTAAAGAATTAAATGAGATGTATATGTCCCTCATATATATATATATATGAGATGTATATATGAGTTTAACTCCGAAGTTCCCAACCATTATATGCCACCGAATTTTGCTTCTCTTTGATCGAAGAAAAAAAACAAGATTGTTAACAAATCTGAAAGCTAACTGGGCGACATTGAGAGAAAATTGTAGTATTAACTCAAAATAATTTATTACCTTTCATAAGATCTACGTATTTAGGACAATTATGTGATTATAACAGCGTGCATTAAAATTTTATAAAATTGAATTTCATGAACCGAATTTAATGATTGCATTAAAATTTTATTTGTCTGAATAGTTAACTAGCATGAGAAATATTTATTAAATTTCATCATAAGTTCTTTCGAATTTATTTCAGCGCTATTTTAATGGTGGAATATAAAAAGGCCATCTAAAGCTATTTACTGAATTGTTTTAGGCTAATTCAAGTCGTTTGACTTTTATGCTAACTTGATCTTTTAACTTAATTTTAAAAAAAATCTTGACAGAATTTTGTGGATGACTATAGAGTTTTGACATATGAAATAAATTAAATGTAAGGGTTTGGTTTGAAATATAAGGTGTAACTACTCTTCTACTATTTGTATTTAAAGTATGTTCCGTATAATAATATTTTTCCTGGATTGATATCTTCATGTACGAACCCGGGAAAAGCGTGGTTCAACTGTCACGAGTTTATAAAATAATAATAAAAAAAGAAATGCCGGTTTCCTGTGTAATCTCTTTATTTCGGTACATTGAAAATACTTTTTTTTTTAATTCGAACTAAGAATTTTCTGAAAAAAGCCATGCATATGTAATGAATATGTTCTGTACTATGTATAGAAGACAAATTGGGAAGTATTGAAGAAAATAATGTAAATTGTATAAACTTGAAAATAATCATTTGTTACTTTAGTTGAGCATATATAGATGATTTTTGTTGACAGGTGGATAGTATAAAAAGAAATTCCTTTTGATTTTACTAGCCTTTTATATTGTCTGCATATCTTAAAAATATTTTACGAAAGGTTCCTAAGACAATCAAACTTTATTATAGAAAATTTCACTACCTTCTATCTCTTATAGGACGCATATGAAGATAAAATAGTGCTATCGTGAGTAAATAAATCCCCTAGATCTTCCGAGTTTGAAAAACACAATTTTTTGGAAATTATTTCTATCTTTCTGTGCACATGGTACAAGAAAAATGCTTTTGAGCTATAATGTATAAAATTTGATCAGTTGTCTTTACACAATATCTGAAGATTTCTATCAGTTTTGAGAGCAATTTAATGACAGAGCATTATCTGTCTGAGTTCATGTAAATATGAGAACTATAAAAGTGAAGAACTGGCTATATAAAAGCTAGTAAACATATTTAGAGTCTAAATTGAAAAAAAGTCGAATAAATCTGTTAAAGGTCTGATCATCTGTTTATCTGCACTTTCGCCTGCATGTAAACGTGACACACAACTCAAAAGCGCAAAGAAATAAATAAAATTTAGAACATAGTTTGGCATTTAAAGTATCGAACCTTATCTCATTTTTAGTGAAATCTCTCTGAAGACGTTCTGTCTTTATGTGCCTTTTCATGTATTTGAATGCTCAATTAATTATACAAACGAAATCTGCAATGCGATCTTGTTGCTAAATTTATTGTCTTCAGATTTTGTTTTTAATTTGTTATGAAAAAGTAATCAAAATTATTCTTTGTTTTCTTTCCTATATTATGAAGTACTAAACGCTCATGGGTGGAACTTTGAAAATAAAGATTTAAGCGTTGGTGGCATTCATAAACTTGTCAGATGTCTAGAGGGTTTTTTTTTTGCGAGAAAGGTAGATACTTTAAATGGAATTATTATATTGGGGTATATATGATTCTGTTGAAAGAATAGAATGTTGTAGGTGTTTTTTCTGTATGTGTTAACAGGGCCTGATTAAGGCAGGGCATACGGAGAAGTTGCCCCTGGCCCCCACATTATTGGGGGCCCAAATAGAATATAAATATCATTTTAAGTTTCCTTATTTAATGAATCTTCGTCATTACTAAAGTAGTGAAGCAGAGGAGGGGCTCCAAAGATGTTTTTGCCCTACGTCCCAACTAAACTAAATCGGGCCTTGTGTGTTAAGCCACTTTATATCATTTGAACTAATTATGGGTTACGTACATTTTAAAAAAATAAGAATCGTTTCTGAAATTTTGAAAGCAAAAAATAGTATTAATACTTTTGGAAGTATTTAATATCTTATTTTCTGGAATTTTTCATAATCACATTTTTTGTTTCCGTCTTAAATAACGATAAACATTTCGCGTCCTTTAAAGATGACATTAATTCACAGTCATTAACTTGTGAAAGAGGATGCGAAGATGCCAGAAGTATCCGATGGAAGAAGAGAAAAAAACAAAATTCTTCCTCGAACATTTTGTCATCATCTTTCAACTTGGAGATCCTGCGGGAGTAGAGATTGCTTCGCCTTTTTCGCTGCTCCGAAGTGTGATCCATTGCAGACGCACTCAGCTATTGACGTAGATGCATGGCCGACAAGGACTCGCTATTTTCTGATTTGTACGGAAACCGGTATCTCTCTAACCGCATCTCCAGACCGCAACTTCCCTGATTTATGCCGGGGATATGATCAGTCTTTATTTCGGGGAGGATAACTTTCTCTCTTGTAATGCCTTCGAGACAGTTGACGAGTCTTTTTTCTCTCTTTCTGAATACGCAATGAAAATAAAAGTAACACTTTTTTTTCATTTTTAGGGAAATAAATTACGTTCTTTGTTTATTTGTTGTCCTGAAAACATTATAAGATATTATACGTGGCTTTTAATACCATGGACGTGTCTTGGAGTGATCATTTTGGATCCAAGAGAAAGTGATCAGTATTTTCAAATACTCAATATATCCTAAATGTTTTTAAATTAATATAATACTTTAAATAAGCAGGGATAGCAGAAAAAATAGACTACACAACATAGTTTGTTCTCTTCATTCATAATTAGCAATAAAAAATAATCATAATAAGTACAGAACTGAAAAATATTAATTCATATTCAATAAAACTTTCTAAGAGATATGAAGATTATCGAGTTAACTTGAATATGGTGTCAATTGTATAAACCTGTCATTTAAATAACATTCAGCAAAAAGTTTGGCAAAGGATTAAACTGATCTTCTTTAGAGTGTAAGGATCATAGTTCCGTGGTCTCATGGTGAATTTAAATTTGGCTTCTCTTCATTGCCATTGTTCATTGTTCTTCGTTCTCTCTCTCTCTCTCACTCTCTCTTTATATATGTAGGATACTCCACAGAGTTATTTTAACTAACCATCATCTGTATTAATTTTGTTTCGTCAACAGCCAATGATAAATGTAATTCAAAGCAACAGTTATAAAAGGTTAGATTATTTCTCAGAGGACGATACCTTTAATTAGTTTAGCATTCTAGAACAACGCCATCTATCGAGCTTTTGAAAAACTGTCCCAGTTAATATTGAGGCAGAGGCTCACTAACATTCGTAAAGGAAAGACGTTTGTTCACGCGTCAGCGATTCCCGCAAAGCTACGCGGTAATATGTTTTCTGTCGTATTTTCCTACTTCTAACGTTCTCCTAGAGGAAATAATCCAACTTTCTGTTTATTTAATATCTCCATATTTTAATTCTTTTAATACCTCCCTGTGAATATTCCCTTTTAACTCTTAATAAATTCTGTTATTCTTTTTAAAGAAGTCTCTTCATCCTTCATTTGCATTATTTTAATCTTGGTTAAACCTGTAAATATTTTTAAAAAAGCATAGACATCGCGCCACTAAAATCCCGCTATTTAAAGAATCTAATTTTTGGAAGATTTATTTAGTTTTTTTTATTATTATTACATATTTATTTATTATTACACGAACTCGCGCACGCACACACACACGAAATTTGAACTATGCATTTTGAATCACCATGTATATGCTTTAGTTTCCTCTCATTCTTCCACATCAGTGTTGATCGTTGAATCACAATCTTCTTCAGAAAACTCTGTTTACTTTTCAATAAATCTGGGCCATCCGAATAAAACATCCACGCTGATTCGCCCGACATTTGAATATTTTAATCACAATAAACAAATTGGCGATCACTAGAACTGATAGATTTTTTTATTTAGTTAATTACGGGCGATTCGGTCCTTTGATATTTTGATCAATATAGTCGACTGATTAATAAATTGCGATCGATGCAAAGAGTGACTGCTGTTCTAAAGTCGCCTATTTTTTACTAACCCTTTAACTTCAGGTGTGCCGAATTCAGCAATTGCCTCCAGAATCGTTTTGCCTCAGTACCTAAGTGAGTTATTCCACAATAGCCCATTGTGGCGTTTTCGGCATATTCGTATCTGCCGACAGCAGTAAGTGTTGCCACCAAGCGGGGAGCGGTAGAAAAAAGACGTCGAAAAAAGAAATTTTTTCCTTAGGTAAAAAATTGTTGACCATAAAGGGTTAAAATTTTTAATTAAATATCACGGGAATGTTAGTTACTATTGCCGTATCAAAATCAGTTTATTTATATTTGCATATGTTTTGAAGCAATTTGAAGCAGTACTTTGTTTAGGAAGAAACTCGTAATTTTTAACCTTGGTCGGATGACGGGAACGATATTCATTTTCAAGTTTCCACATTTCACCAAGAAAAAGACATTTGCCTTTTCTTTGTTTATTTTGGAGAAATATCAGATAACTTTGAGATTATTGTTTTTGACTTGAAAAAAAGATTGTTTATTATATTTTTTCGAGTTTTTAAGATAATTTAATTTTTATTTAAGGAAATTTGACTAATTAAGCAACTGGTTTCTGAGTATAACTAGATAAATTTTTAGAGTATTAATAAATACGATATTCTATATGTATAATAAAGGCAAATCATTATATTTTCTGCTGTTTTTCCCATAAACAAATAAGAGTGTACATGTGTCATAGTTCAAAGGAGCTCGCTGCTATATTCAATAATTATTTCCTTACTTATTAGTTGAGAGCATCTGAAAAGCTTTCAATTTATTATTGAAGTAAAGTTCTGTGTTTCTTTTACTGAAAATTTTAATAAAAATATTAATCTGTAATTTTTTACCATTAAAAACAACATTTAAATACTGTTAATATTTTTAAAAAGCAGAAAATTACTCCAGATACTAAAAACTAATTTTATCTTTATTATTTTAAATTTACTCTGTACCATTACTCTTTACGCGTTGAACGATTAATTACCTGTGATTATGTATTTATAATTAAATATTTATTACTTAAATTAAGAATATGGTTGAAGGAAAATTTATATAACTTTTTAAAGAGAAAAGTCTTTTAAGTACTTTAATGTTTTAAAATTATACAAGAAAAGTATAATAATTTACTTCTTTAAATAGAAGTAAATAAGGATAATTTTTTAAAAAAAGGTTTTTATTTTATTATGAATACTAAATTGATATCAAGTGGATAGTCAGAACATTATATGTACATTGCAACTTTAAAGAAAATAGGAAAGTTATAAAGTCCCATACACATAATAGATATAAAAGCATACACAAAACACAATTTCTGAAGAATTGTCTGAATAATACCTTTCTAGTGGATCATCTTTCCATAAATTTACCTCTTGCGTGACAATGATCAATGTTGGACACAGAGAAAAACTTATTGAGGAGGGGGGGGGGGGGGGAGGACTTGAACATGGAAAAAGAGTATCAATGGATGTTAGATTCATCCCAGATTATAGCGGACTAAATTATCTAAACGCTTCAGCATTTTAACGTTCCTGCTCGATATATATTAGTGTTATCCTTTACCTAATGCATTTCTTTATGTATCAGATTAATGGAATGTGTTTCTGTTTCAGGGGATGAACCGATAACATTAAAATCAAAAGCCCGCCACCACTTGGGAGACAATGGATCTCTCATTATCAGCGACGTGAAGCCAGAAGACGCGGGAAGATACGAATGTCACGCAACCAACGACATTGGAAATGGTCTCAAGAAAGAAATATCGCTCAGCGTCCATGGTAAGACGGAATAAACGAATTGAAAAGGAAAATCGATACAGGTGGAGCGATACTGAATCCAAAGATTCATTAAATTGGATTATGTTTGAATGAATATTTATTTATTTCTAAAAAAAAGATTTTGAATGATTTCTAAAAAAAAGTGTCGATTTACTTTTGAAAAGAAATATTAGTTTATTTCTGAAAGAATGTCGATTTATTTCTGAAAATTATTTTGAAAGAATGTCTATTTATATCTGAAAGAATATAGATTTTTATCTGAAAGAATGTAGATTTATTTCTGAAAGAACATAGATTTATTTAGAAAATAATGCCGATTTATATCTCAAAGAATATTGATTTATTTCTAAAAGAATATTTATTTATTTCTGAAAGAGTATTAATAACTGTCTAAAAGAATGTCGATATCTTTCTAAAATTGTTGATTTATTTCTCAAAGAATATTTATTAATTTCTAAAAAAGTGTAGAAAAAAAAGGATTATTTCTAAAAAATTTCTTAAAAAAATTTCTAGTATTTCTAAAAAAGGATTATTTAGAGAAAATATTGATTTGTTTCTAAAAGAATATTAATTTAATTCTGAAAGAACCTTGATTTGATTCTTAATGAGTATCGATTTAATACTGAAAGAATGTTGATTGATTTCTAAAAGAACATTAGTTAGATTTGAAAAGAATATTGGGAACCAAACAATCTGAAAAAAAGCAAAACAATAATATTCTTCTAGTTTTATGTCCCATGATAACTGAAAATTTTTAGATATTTGGGTATCTTCATGATAATAAAATAGAAAGTCATCCTGATGTTAGTAAATTTTAATAAATTATTATACAGTGGAAAAAAATTTATATTCCTTTATTTGTTCTTTAATTTGCTTAATGCTTGATATTAAAATAGAATATTCCTCTAAATTTAATGTTAATTTCACACTTTTTTAAAATCATGGTTTTAAATTGAAGCATTCTTTTACTATGGTTGATGAAATATTTAAAGCATGAATGGTTGATCTGAAACAGTCAAATTCGAAAATTATTATAGCCCTCGAAGTAAAATAAATCTGTTTATTCCTCTTATGTGTGCACATAATATCGTACAAGGCTTTCTTTAATTTCTTCTTCTTTATTTTTAGAATTTAAATTATTATTTCAATGATATCTTTTGGGGGAAAACAACTGCATTTTTGTTATATAAAGTTAATATTATAGTGCAACTGGTAAATAGCAAAGAAAAAAAAAGCATTCTGCATTCCTTTTTTTATCTGAAAATTTAAGTTAAATATTTCAACTGAATTTTTATTCAAATAATTTGTGCCAATTAATTCATTTAAAAATATTAAAAGAGTGTTGTTAGGGGGTATGAGACAAATTCCACCGCTTGTTATAAATTAGATTAGTAACAGTGGTCCCCAAAAGGTTTTTTCACATATTCTCTAATAAAAATAAATCTGTAATTTAAATACATTTTAAAATTATAAAAACATTTGATATATAACTACAGTTGCTGTCACGAAATCACAAACTGAATTTGATAAAATGAATTCATTGCATTTTTAAGTTATCGTGTTTATATGCTTCTAATACATTTTCAGACATTACATCAGTCATATTTACATACAGACTGATATACTATCAACTATTTGTTAGATTTGGCACAAAGAGATTTCCTCTGAAATCAAATATTGAAGTCCTAATCTGAATTGAAGTACGCTAAATCAGTCTGTACTTCAAAATATAATAGAAATCTAGAAATTTGATGTTAAGATTTTAAACTAAATTTCATCCAACTAGCTCAAAGCGGTTGAGAGCTATCCTTGTGACATACAGACAATATAATTTGTGTTTTTCGAACACAGAGAGGTCTAAAACCTTACGATTCGTCAAAATTTTGTGTTTGAATTTTTTGACGATTACATTACTTTCCCCGTATTTCGTATATACGAAAAAGTAATAAAGTGAAGCAGCTGAAAACAATTACAGAAATTGTATTCTTTATTCTTGTGCTGTTGCTTGGCGACAATTCTCTAGCGGCCTACCAGTCCTTTCATTGGAATTCTGCGCCCAGCCTCGGCCATTATGCAATCGACAAGTGTTCAAAGATTAACGCAGTCATTATGCAAATGCGTAACATCAGAAGGCCATTACGACATACCAGTAACTACGCTTTGAAATAGCCCACCACCGAATGTGGTGTGTTGGTCTATGGGAATTAAAGGATGAAATAAAAAAAAGAGGTACCCAGAGTTTATGAAACTTAAATGGACTTTTTGACGAATGGTGGTGTGAAATTTTACCTGAATGTACAGACGATCATCAAGGCACTTAAATCATTCAACTCCCAGTTGTTCTGATCGTCAAGGTCAGGCAGATGGTAGTTTTGGAATGCGTTCGGAATGGAGTTGCCTAAAATGAAAGTGAACCAACTCACGTGTGAAAGGAATTCTCAAAGCACGAATTCAAAACAAAAAATTCCAAGGAAGACGCTCAAATGTCGAGGGATATACATGTCTAACATATGAGGAAAGAATAACTAATGTCTTGATAAATATAGAACAGTTCTAGTACGTTGTTTACATATTTTATTTACCTTGACTTGTTTTATATTTGTAGAGATGTTTTGTAATCGATTTTTCTCTCTTTATTTTTGTGCTAGAGCGTGTAGATTTGTATATTTCGCTGTTAGTATAAAATACCCAATAATATATTGGAGGATATTGAGCTTTATTCAAGATATAGAAAAATATTTTGTGTTAATAAGTTAATGCAATGTTATTGGAAATATAGTATCAAGTTTTCGATTACCTGTTTTAGCACGTTTTACCTTACCTAGTTCACCCAGATTATTGAATTTCAAATTATTTCCTTAAGTTTTGCTTTAATTTTTACATCTTTAAGTAATTGCAATTCATTTTAGTAATGCGTCGATACACTCAAAATGATTTTGTCTGAAAACGCTTCATATTAAAACCTTTCTTTTCAAAAGTAGATTTGGAAAATTGTAATTCTTTCGCGCAAAAATGTCAGCTTTCAGTAAATTTGTTTTTCAATCTCATTAAACGACAAAGACGAAATTATCAATAGTTATCCATATTACTAGTTTATGAGTCTAAATTCTCATACATCCTAAAACAGTATCATGGCGAGCGAATTTTGGGATATATTAAAATATTTTTCCATATATTTTTCGTTGTCAAAATGTGTGTAAAAAAGATGCTCGAACTATATCAATTGCAAAATAAAAATAAAACTTAAAATGTATAATTGAAAATCAAAGCAAACGTCACATTATCACATTATGAAAATTAATAAAAGATAAATAAAATCATTTCTTTCTAGAAAATTGAGCTATGAAATATATTTTAACTGCGTTACATAAACTTGGGATATATGAAAGTATTTATTGCAGGTATTGAGTCCTAGAAAGTAAACTTTCTTATTATATTTTTAACTGTACAAAGAGGAATGTGATAAGATATTTGATGATTAAAACGCTGAAAAAGGATTGTTAAAATCTCAAAAGAAAAAAAATGGAAGCTAATTCTTTGCATTTTAAAATGGCGCAGAAATCGTTCTTAAGACATAAAATTTCGAATGGTGTTACACATAATACCTTGTTTTAGTTTTCTACAATCTAAATTTTAATTCAATTTTTGACTTCTAAAGCTGGTCCCCTTCATATCAAATTTCATATTTACCATATTTTTCAGCTAAAACACACGCAAAAACGGTTTACTTTATAAATATATTTGGTTGGACCGCCGGCATCTTGGCACAGAGGATGTGTGTCTTCCTCGTGTTCAGGGCTTCCCGGGTTCGTTTCCTGGTTAGGGTATGTTGGCTCTCCTGTGTACTCTCTGTGAGTTGTGTGAATGTCCCCCCCCTCTCTGTAAAAAGGGACTGTGCAAGCAAGTGTGTGTGTGTGTGTGTGTGTGTGTGTGTGTGTGTGTGTGTGTGTG
>JAOUZG010017793.1:2837111-2848889 GCA_026289955.1 Argiope argentata | reverse complement strand
TGTGTGTGTGTGTGTGTGTGTGTGTGTGTGTGTGTGTGTGTGTGTGTCATCCGCATATGAGCTAGAAGTCAGACTTACGTTCTCGGGTTTTCAAGGGTCCATACCTACCCTCAGAAACTACTGCAGCCCCCTCTTTCCGTTGTAAAGCGGGCATGAGATCATCATTAGGTTGGTCCATTTTTCTTGCCAAGCTTCGATGGTTTTCACCCCCTAAAGTATTTAGAGAACTAAATGAATTTATAGCCAACATCTATGCACTTTTTATGATTACTGTTCGATATAATCACTGTGTAGATGCAATAAATTGTCCAATCAGTTGATCAGGCTTCCTATGCTCATTTCTAAACTATCTTACATAACTGGCATAACGTTTTTCGGAGACAATATTAGATACATAATTTCGAATAATAATAATAATTGTTATTATTATAATACTATTAACTATTACTAATACTAATATAATAAATTATACTAATATAACACTGATAGATATAATTACTATTAACTATTATAATATATATGCTATTAACTATAATAATAAAAATTTTGGTAATCAATTCTATATGTGTTTTTTTTTCTTTTCTTTTTTTAATGACTCATCTGAGCTTATGAAGAAAATGGCCGTTTTTGATTTTAGCCCTAATTGTATCACGGACTATTGAAATATCATTTTACAATTAAAATTTTTGAAACTATAAAATGTCAGTACATTTTGAGTGAATTAAGTTTTAATTTATATAAACACTTAATAATGAATTAGTGAAAAAATTAATTACGGTATTTTATTTGAATGAATTATAAATTACTGAAAATAAAAAAATAATAATTGAAATAAAAAAACTTTCGTATGTGCATTGATAAATAAATACTTGATTTTTAACATCGGTCCTATTCAATTTATTTAAATTCGTTCTGAGTCAAAGGATTTTTTTTTCGAAAAATTTTAATACATGCATTTAAATATATGAGAATAATCGTTTTAAGATTCGCAAGGATTTTTATGAAAAACGTTTTCTATAAATTTTTCTGAATAATACAGCTAAAATAAACTTATTAACAATCATATTTACGCTTTAAGGATTAAAATTTGCAATAAATCCTTCGTATATTTTTATTTAAAACTATAGATAGATTTTAATATTTTTTTCTCTCTTCAAAAAAGTTTAAAATAGATGTGCTTAGAAATAGACATGAGTGTCGAATTTTATAAAATGCTCTGACTTGTTAAAAATTTATTCCCGAAACTTAAATAATTATCTCTTTCACATAATTCTAATTTTATTTAAAACTCAGACATTGTCTAATATTTCATTATATGCTATCTTAGTAAAACCAGACAGTCATAGTATAAATTATTTTGCAAACCTATGCGTTTATAATATCTCAGTGAATAAATGAAAATATTTCCTCCGAGTCTGAATAATTATTTTAAAAAGTATGTCAATAATTATCAAATGAAGATTATCTTAAAATTCTATTTCAAGAAAATCTTTTGATTTCACACAAATAACTTTAATAATTATTTATAATCTTTGAAAATTTTCATTTATTATTTCCTTTATCAAGTATTAACAAAATTTTAAAAACACTTTTGTGAGGCATATCGAAATTTTAAATTGTTTCAAATGATGAGGATTATGTCTCTGTAGGCACCCCTTCTCCAAACTTTCACACCATGTAAGCAGGAAGATATTCGACTTTGACAGAATTAATCTCACACAGGGGCAGTGTTCTGGGCAGATATTTGGTGAAAAGAGGTCTCAAACGCACAATTCTAAGGTGTTCGAAATTGAGTTAATTAATTAATTAGCTCAATTCGAAATGAACTTCGTTAAATAAGCTAATGAGTTAGTTGAATCAACAATAACATGCTGGCAGTAATTGAGAAACTGTTTTTTTATCAAGCCTTTTATCATTGGAACGCCTGTTATTCAAACACCTGGGGAATTCTGTTTATTTTATTATTATTTAAAAATTAAACAGAAATCTTGCTGTCACCTCTGCTTTAATCTGAAATTTTCAAGCCGTTTTTGTCTAAGATTTTAATTTCCAGTCATAATTAATTGAAAAATACGCTGTGATTTTTTTGGTCATTTTTTTCCATTTGTATTATTACATAAAAAAAATCTGGAACTTATTGTGTGGTGAAAGAAATTTTATATATAATATTTGTTTACATGGTGTTTCTTCCGAAATAACTATCAGGTGCAATTATGCATTTGTCATTTTTCATACAAAGATGTGAATGCTGATTACAAGCTTCTTCTTGTCTCTTTCCTAATACCTTTGTCAACATGGTTATTCAGAATTTGAGAATAGTTGTCCTTCGAGAAAATTTTTCGTCTTAGCTAAACATCACATGGATCGAGATCCGGAAAATAATATGGTTATGATATTGTCCGAATGTGGTTTATTAGTCAATAATTTGATACGAAAAGCAACTTTTGGGTCGATGCATCATCACAATGGAGCACCCAGAATTATTTTTTTAAAAAAAATCTCTGTCGTCACAAACTACGTGCGTGTGCTATTTGTGGACTGGGTGGAACTTGCTCTGAGTAATCAATAACATGATATTTTTCGTTTCTTTTGCAGGAAATGGGATAATTCATTAACATTTGAAAAATATTTTTACAACTCCGGCACTTTCTTGAAAATAATATTATTACTTGTTGAGAATGATTTCATTTTAATGGCTTTGATAGCTTTATTTTGATTAGCAATTCCATAGGATATTTAAATACATCATTTTGTAAAAGGCTCGTGCGTAATAAACTAAAAATCTCAACATCTTTTTCTATAAGCATTGGATGATTACATTGATTTTCATAATAGGTTTTTAGAGAAGAGTTAGAATGTTAAAGCATTCAGTATATATTAAGAAACAGTTCAAGATATTGTTTTTCCGTTCTTTCTGTATGGTTATTATTATTTTATGCTTCTATATTTTCTTTTTAGAAATTAATTCATTTAGATTTTGCTTTTAATGCAATATCAGCCTTTAAATATTTTCGAACTAAATGCCACTATTGACAAAATTCAGAAACTAAACTTATGTCAAAAATCCAAACCTGAGCTAAATGTAACAGCTACGGAAAATTTTTATCACTTTTAATCTAACACCTTTACGAGACGTGAACGCTGACGAAATAAAACGTAACAACTTCCATTGCTGGGGCAGCTTCCTAAAAACAAAAGAAAGCAAAATCCGGGGATGGAATAACCAAAGAAATAAAAAAGAGTGTGATACAATTTGATTTTCTTTTCTCCAACGAAAGACTGTAGAACTTGGTGGAGGGGGATGCCCCATTTTCTATATATAGGCTGCAAAGCCTGTCGTATTTCACCCTTCTCTGCCGGGCGGTTATTGATTGCCGTGGCTCCTCCTGGAAAAGCCCCATCAAATGGGGAGCCCCAGCTCCGGGTCTCAATGGCTCCTTGCCACATGAAAGAATGATGCCTTCTCTCAATGAGAAAGGGAGAACACGCGCTGGAACATCCACGATGAAACAATTCCTCTTTATGATCGGAAAGTAATGAAGGAAGAACTCGCTGGAAGGACAGACGGACTCACTCTCTCAGAAAGTGAATGGAAAAATCCAATATTTGTTTCTTCATTGCCTAGGTGCTTTGGAAAAAGAAGTTTCACAAGTAGACAACGAAGTCGGATCGCTTAATGCCATTATTGGTTAAATTGGTTGGGTTTCTCTTAATCGTTAATGCCTTTGAATATTTGTGAACGGTACAGGGTAATTAATGTTTCCGCGGACAAAAGTTCACTGTAAATGGAAAATGAGAATTTTAAAATATAAAGCGGGTTAAAAAAATTCTGAAGTCTATCAATCCAGCTTCATTGGGGTTAAGTTAGTTCATTCAGAAAACATGTTCAGTTTCCTAAAGTAAATCGATATAATGCTAAATAATTAGTTTATTTTAAGCTGCAAAATATCCTATTCCCTGCCAAGAAATAAAAATTGTGAATTTTTGCAGAAATACAGTGAAATATAACTAAAATATAACTGTCCTTTTTTTCTTTATATCTAAATTATTTGAAATATATCTGTGATTACACATTTATCCGTCTCATAATTAATTTGAATTATATAAATAATTTATACCTTTTGATAATTTCCAGGGTTTCTGAAATTCAATTTTCACTAAATCTTTTTCGAATGCTTTTCTAGATGCAGAAACCTCGTACAAGGATTCCTATAATTCATTCGTTGTTCCCATTCTTTTAACAAAATTTTTATCTCCCAACTAGTTCCGATTCTTGATTTGCAGTCTTTATTATGATCAGCATAAAACATCTACTACATTCTTAATTGCAAAATATCCATTCCTATTTGGATATTCCCTCCACATTCGTCATGAATTTTATTATTTTCAGCTCAAGGGCCTGAATTTAAATTTTTGCTTTATTACAACAATATCCTACCCCCTTTTTTGAGAAGGAGGAAACAAAGAAACGTGCATCGATTTATGTGCGTTCTATTTATTCTTGCTTTCATTCCTTCTTTCTTTTTTTTACTTTCACAAACCAAAAGAAATCTTAAAATGCAATATAGCAAATTAACTTCAGAGAGTTTTCAAGTTTGTTTGTTTTTTGCATTATATTTTCACTCCTTTCCTTCTATTAACATATTATTGTGGCTTTTTCTTTAAGATTTTATACAATTTCTTCTAGAAATGAAGAGACTCTATTTTTATCGAAATGTTATTTTTTAATAAAACTTAATATTTCATAGAAAAAATTTTTTAATACCTTAATCATATTCTAACAACACGAAGTAATTTGAATATAATGCAAAATTTGATTTCTAGAAAACAAACAGTTAAATGTAACATTCTTCATGTTTAGTGACTGAAATCTCAACGTGACAAAGGAAATTTGTTACTTTATTTACTTTTCGACAGTTAAATTTATTCTGAGCATCTACATGAGCTGAACAGGTATTTTTTCTTGCACTCCAATCTTATTTTTACATAAATATTCGATTTCTAAGTTTCTATTTAATATCTGAAAGTAGAGATGGTGTATTTTCTATTGTAATTCTTCTTATTTTGTACAAAATTAAATCATTTTTACATATCATTTGGATTTTTGTTTATTTTTATATGCTAATATTTGATTTTAAGTTTCTGTATGCTAAATAAGTTAGTATCTCATTTTACAATAAATGGCTGCTGAATCTAATATCTATGATTAAAATTTAGACAGAAGACATTTGTATTTTAAATTTCTGGTATTAAAAATAAATCTATTATTAAAATTTAGCTCACTACTTTAAAATGCTATTTTTTGTTATTGCGCAATAGTTATTTATTATTCTTGTATTTTCTTGATTTTGAGTGAATATTCATCTTATTTATTGAGCTGGATTGCAGCAATCAATGCTTATTTTCTTAATAAACATATATGTATTCATTTAAAAAAGAATGGAGTGTTGCAATTTTATTAAGCTTCATAAATTTGTAATAACAATATTTTTTCGTATTTCTAATGTGTTTTGCTTTCATAAATGCTGTAAAATATATTGAAAAGTTATGAAAGCGAATAAAATACTATCATAATTTTGATCTGGATGCTGCACACATCTGACTCTCTATAATAATCTTATATTTGTTTTATTTTTTTCTTTACTCAAATATTTGACTTTTTAAAATAATATATGCAAGCTAAAACATACTAGCTACCACTTCCATTTTCGGTTTAAAAAACCATTATCCATTAATAAATACTATATTGCATATTAATAAATTTTAACCATCGTCCCCAAGTCGATTTTTAAACTATACGGCCATTTCTTATTTCTCTTTCGGCTATACAACCGGAGAATATTGTCGCTCTTATAAAGTTTCGAGTTCGATGCTTAGATGCATTTAATTCATCATAATACCCTTATGAGTGTTTTCCGTTAGTAATATCTCTGAAAATGTAATGGCGTTGCGGCTTCCATGTTCCATTTCAGAAACTTCATCCGATATGTAATACCATATTTCATTTTTGTAGACTTCAGCCAATGATTTCTGGTCTATGGTTACCGTTTTCTCTTTTCAAAATTTCTGTTCATACAAAACTTTGCCTGCATTCCTCTCAAAAATATACACACGTATGGAAATGAAAATCGTAATTTACTGATAGATTAGAAGAATAAAAAATCCCAAGATATCTTTTTAAAACTAAGTGACAATGTAATTAGGAAGTAATTTCCCTCTTTTCTGTTCCTTGTATAATAAAATCTAATGGTTCCTTGATATACTTATCTTATTGGTGATACTTGTTCGCTGAGATACTTGTCTTATTAAGGATATTATATGTACATCGGTGATAAATCTTTTTATTGGACATACAATGATACTATTGGACGAAGGTGCGAAACCATCTTCTACAAGTGGGGTAGTGGAATTCCAATAACTCTCGGTGATAGATCATCGATTCAATGGTATGACACCCGTAAAGAAGAGTTAAGTTGTGCTCTGCTCCAGTGATGTCTGCCATGCTTTTCCCCATATGGAAAACCGCCACCCAAAGAAGTCCCGTACTCCATTCTCGTAGCCTTAAACTCCACTGTAACAACCGAGGCTTAGCGGGGCGGATCGATATTTGTACACACGCTTCCACCTTTCCCCGAACGCGAGTGGAACCGCCCCACACTTCGAGACATCTGGGCCTTCCGTGACGTCACTTTACAATCGATGACGTTTTCTGAAGGGGAAGGGGGTCGAGATTATCTGGGTCCGGGAATTTTCTTTTGTCGATATCGACGGGGCAACTCATTACGTGTGCACTGAAACATTGTTTGGTTGAGGCGGATGCAATGTTGCATTGCGCCGCCTCGGCCTGTCTTCTTGTACACGAGCTTGCAGTTTAATTGCTGTTTTTGTAAAAATGGCCTAATTCTCACACTTGGCGACATTTTGTGGGTTTAGGTCACATGAAAGCAGTGTTGATACTTCTTATTCTTTTTTTTTAAGTTTAAATTCTTAAATGTGAATACAGCAACAAAGCGAATTTAGTTGGGATTGTCCATGAAAATCAATGTTAATGAACAAAGGTCTACTCCGTAACATTTAAAAATTTCTTTATAAAATATCTTTTCTCGTCCTTTGGCGAATTCAAAATAATAATTTTCTTCTTTTTAATTTGCAACTCCTTCATACAAACGCAGAGAAATTATTCACAATATCGTAATATTAATTTTTAAAAAAATTGTCTTTTCAAATTCTTCTGCTTCTGTACTCTTTTTTTTGAATTTTTCTGCAATAGAATTGCAAAATTTTTATTGTAAATAATGTTTTTACATCAATAAACAGCATGAAAAAATTTTGGAACATAATTTAATCACGTGTTTCAAGTATAAGGGATAGATTTGAAATATTCTGAAATTCGTTTTCTTTTGTAATAAAAGTTTTAAATCAATTTGATTAATCGAACTTCATCTCCTCCTCTTTTGATTGACTATTGATGTAAATATTAATAATTTTTCAGCGTAATTGTTATATTAGAGTAAATAATTGTATATCATAGTAATTAGAATTACGTTTAGAGTTACAAGTTTTAAAAAAATGTTTGGGAAAGCAAATAATTTGATAATTTTTTTTATGAATTATAAAAATTAATAAATTAATATTTGCGTATTTAGCAACCTTCATTTGCTGCTAAATAAAGTTCCGAAGTATTTAAACGTGTATGAGTCACATTTTTTATTATTGAAATCCTCTCAAAAATGTCAAATTTCTATCATTTTCAATGCAAACATTCCAGTAATATTATAAGTTTGAAAGGAATAAATAGCTGTCGCAGTTTAGGATTTTTTTGGGGGGATAGGAGATTTCTAAAAAGTAAATTATTGGTATTTTTCTATTTTTTTTTAATATAAGATAATAGTCTAAGTATAGCTGAAATAGAAGGCGACTAATGGATGCGTTTTCTATTTTCAGACACAATATTAATCGAGTATCTTAAACCTTGTTTTTGAAAGGGAAAACATAGCGAATCCTATCTTCTATATCCAATTAATTTAATACATAACAGATAATAGACTATATGTAGGTACTAGACTAAGTGTAGGCAATAGACTACGATAATTAGTAAGTGTAAGATAATATAAGATAATTCACTAAGTGTAGTTAGAACAAGAAAAAATCGGTAACTGCGCATTTTCAAATACATCATCGATCAAATGTCTTAAACATTATCTTTGGGATAGAAAATCAAGATGAATATAAACAACTGTATGCAATAAATCTAATAAATAAATAGTATTGATTTTATTTTATTTACGAAGGTAGATGAAGATATTAGATTTTTATATTTTCTATGTATACTTATATATTGTATAATCATCTATGAAATCATTGAGTATGTAGCTCGAACATGAAATAAAATTCTTTTAAAAATGTTTTATCGTTTCTTTTACAAATGTACTATCGCCATTACTTTTTGCCCTGGGCTTAGGGGATATATGTTACAATCACTTACTAATGTATTTGCCTGGTGAAATATCATTATATTCCATTTTTTGTTAATATATTACAAATAATTTCTTTGATTAAACCTTGTTATTCGTGTTTGAATAAAGTTTTTATTTTTTGTGTGGGAAATTTTAATATATTCATTATTAAATATTGCATTATTTTCTATCACGTTAAGTACATTATTTATGTTATTTCATTTGTAAATTTATTTTCACTATCAGCATGATTATATCGATGGCATTTTTAAATGGATGTGAATATGGAAAGCATGTATGTTTCATATTTTTTTTTCAAAAACTAAAATTAAGGGAACGCTGTAATTTTTTTTTTAATCTTCAAGAACGTTTTCATTTTTAAAATAATTTCTATTTATGTTGTAAATGTGAATCTTACATCTGAGTATAATCAATCGAGGTTTTGTTGTGGTTTTTATTTATAAATTTTGAATTACCTTTTTAACCAATAATGAATTCATTTGAGATTGATATTTGATGGTTGAAAAATTTATTTATTGAAATTAGTATTATATATTAACATTTTATAAATTATTATTGTATTCGAATTATTTTTTATTTATAGTCTGCTATTGTTATCTTTTTATTTATTTAACAAATTTTTATTTAAAAAATTTGAGGGCAACTTATTTAAGGAAATTTTAGGCTTCTTTGCAGTCTAATTTTAATTCTAACCACGCTGAAATCTAAAAGAATAAAAAAGTTTTCTGGAATTCTAATTAATTTTTATATTTAATTATTTATATTCAAGATTATATAATTTTATCTTTCTGCTTTTTCTTAAAAAATATTAAATCAATTTATTCTAAAATTTTTATATTTTACTTCTAATATATAAAGCTTCCAATTTAGATTCGTTCCTTGTTTTGATATAAAAATCAAATTTTTGATGTATTCTAAACATTGTTTATTCGTTTATTTTTTAAAAATAATTTTACGAAAATATTTTTATGCATTTCTTGAGGAAAAGGTTGAGCTAATGAAAAAAAATTTTCATATGAAAAACATAATTTTCTAAAGTAAGACATTTGATTGACAATGTTATAAAATTATTTCCCTTCCATTTTAAAATTTAAAAAAAGAAAATTGCGCCTCATCATTGAATCCTTCCCATTGAAAACATTGAAAGTTAAATAAAAAATATATCATTAGATACTCCTAATAACCAGGAAATCGAAGTCATTTTTTATCGCATACATTAATATTACTTCTGCCTTCATACTTATCTCTCGCCTCTATTAAGCTGAAAATAAATCCTCATTCTTCTAATTCTTAAATAATTTTGATAATTTGTGTTTATTAATTTTTATATAATTGAATAATTAACTAACAATAAAATAATAGCATATTATATAATCATTTTTCATCTAAAAACATTATAAAAATGCCTCAGAACATTTGGAAAAAACTTAAAATGAAACCAAGCTATATATTTTTTGTTTTAAATACGATAATTATATAAAATATTAATAATATAATAATATATTATTAAACTTAAGTTAGAAAATAATGATTAACTGATTAATACAGATAATGTGTTATTTAAATAAATTTTTGTTTCCATTTCTTTTTGTTATATTTTATCAGTTTTATTTTATTTCATTTTATTTTTATATTAACATATTTTTCTATTATCGTTCACAGTTCCAGCTCGATTTGAGAATAAATTCCAAGTTGAAACTGTGCGATGGGGAGAAACGGCCATTTTGCATTGTGAAGCATTTGGCGACAAACCTATCACTTTAACATGGACCAAAAGCCAAATGCCAATATCCGAAAAGGAAAGCACAAGGTAAAGATACTATATTTACGATATAAGCTATGCTTTGTTCTGGCTTCACGAAATAAAATGAAAAAAAAATGTACAAAAATTAGAGTTAACGAGGCTGTTTAACTTTGTGTCTAATTATTATTTTTATTTTAATGTTTGCTACTAACAATAATAAATTTTACTTTTCTAATATGAAATTCTTTTTCAATCGAGATATTTTCAAAAATGCTTCTGCAATGCAAATAAAAATATCCTTTTAAATTAACACCCACACACTCAAAACAAGAACACTCAAATATATAAAAATTTAATGTTTCTTTTTATATTTACACTGAAATTTCATTTAAAAAATCAGCAAATTGAAGATAAATGTTCAATAGAAATCTTTACTGTTTAAAATTTTATAATGGAATTTATTTGATCTTTTATAATTCTGTGAAATGTCCATTATAAATATCCAATTTATATATCCAATTTTACTTATTTATTTAATAAGTAAAATATCCCATTTATTTCCTTAATTTCTTCAGGTGATTTCTTATTTATATGATAAAATATATTACATTTACTGGAGCAGAATATTTTCTCAGTATGAATGGAAAAATAGTGAATATATTCCCTTGTATTATTTTCATATGCAGGCCGTCTCTAACTAGAAATCCTAAGAATTTACTACATCCTTTTTCATTGCACCCTCTTCTTAAAAATTTGAAACAAAATGGATTTAATATAATGATACAAGAACAAAAAATTATTTACAGTGATTTAAATTTTATATATATACTAGCCGCCTTTGGCGACCAGTCGGTTCGCCAACATTAATGTTCGCTAATAATTTATGTAGCTGTGTCTTAACTGGTTTTTCACCAAAATATTTTTTAATCAAACAAATTTTGATAATCATATAATTCATTTATAGAATTATTTATTATTATTTTCTTCAGGTGTTCTGTTCACTGTACTACTCATCTTTCTCTTTCTACCCGAGCAATGATTGTCCCGGAATTGATATTTTACTTAAATGGTGGGGGGAAAGTTCTAAAATTCTATGTTTTAATAGAATAATGAGATTCAAATTTTCATAGATGTAAACACACTAAACAAATAAAGACAATTGGTTTTCAAGAGATGCAAAAGCTTAAAAACAGCTTGGAAAATGCCTCGCACAGAGGAAATAATGGTGACACACACACCCTTTTTTTCTATCCTTTTTTCTTCACTATTTTTCTTTCTATAAACTTTTTTCCTTTTGTTATTCTTTTTTTTTCTTCCCTGCCCAGACTTTATTTTGAGAAGGCATACATTAAATATTCATACCGATTAAAAATAAAAGCAACTATTTTCTTTCTTTTTTTAAACATCCCGTTATCTATAAAAGAAAACCAACTGACTTCGCGTATTTCTTTCTAAACACATCATAATTTATTACTTCCTGGAGTGGGGAAGGAAATGAAGATTTTTGGCGGGAAAGTAAGAAAAGTGTCGTTTTAACTATTTTCCACGCAGTTTTTT
>JAOUZG010017793.1:2825468-2836711 GCA_026289955.1 Argiope argentata | reverse complement strand
ATATTCTTGTACTATAACTACTGTGATAAATCAAACTTATGGGGGGAATTAGGAAATATAGTACTGTGCGCACTTCACTCCTGCAGCTCCGAAAAAATTTATTACAATATCATTTTTTGGAAATATTTTATTGAAAGAATATTAAAATAATTATTTGAAATAAATATTTATTTATTAATAAATATTTTATTGAAAGAATTATTTCCCAGACAAGCTTTTTATATCTAATGTCTAAAAAATATTATTGTAAAGTTTGTAGAAGCTATTCTATCAATATTATTCTGTGTTTAGGTACGAAGTGTACGATAGTACTTCTGAACAGGGAACAACGTCAGAACTTCATGTTCAAGTGACTGACCGTGAGGACAATGGACTGTATGTTTGCATCGCGAAGAACGCTTTTGGAAAAGATGAGCGGACCGTCAAACTAGTTGTACTCGGTAAGTACAGTTCGTCAACTTCATTCTGAGACAGCCACATTTCCATTAAATATGTTCAATTTTTTTTCACGTGTATGTGAGTGTTGTGTTATTTCTGATCTCATTTTATTTTAAATCAAAATTTAGTATTAATATTTTCTAATTCAAGTTGTAAAAATGCTTTCTGAAGTGGTAAGAAGAAAATGTTATAAATAATAAATATTGTGACCAAGAAGCAGAAAACGAGGTATTAAAATATTGCCTAAAAAATTTAAAACATAAAAAAAGAAGCATTTTGTTATTTAAAAAAAGAACATTATTATTTTGCAAAAAAAGCATTTATCAAATTCTAAGAACTGATTTTTTTATATTTATTCTTCATAATTTAATGTTTATCGAAAATGCCCTTTACATTATATAAAAATTGCCCTGAAATATTTTACTATGCATTAGTATCTTTTTCTTACTTTATTACTAATTTTCTGTAATGTTTACGTCTTATAAAACCACGAGTCTTTACTGTTAAATGTAAACACCACCTCTGTTATCTTTCCTCTCACCCCTATTTTGTCGAAGTGAACCCATCCTAAAGCCTGCGCAAAGACGCGGAGGGTTTTAAAATCCCTTGTCAAACAATAATCTGCCTGTAACTGATACTGAAATAAAAACAATAAACCGAAGGGTTTTTCCATTGCTATCTCGTATATTCCTTAATAAAGATGTTTCTCCTCTCCCCCAACTTAAATTGAGGATCTTGAGCTAGATCGTGAATAATGCGAGTTTTCAGATTTTGTTTAGGTTGTGTATGAGTGTTTCACGTTTCATGGTTATTAAAGAAAAACAAATATGGATTTTGGACGCTTTCTTCTCGAACGATTGAAACCAAACTGCAATTTTAGTAGAAGGAGTTTTTCTAAGAATTTTTGTTCTTAATATATCACATTTACCTGCATGTGAATGTACCGACCGATCGAAGGATTTGGTTTAAAATTTTATATAGATCTCTATTTTAGATAATAAAACTGTGTATGCAATTTTGCACATTCTAGTTATGTTCACTTGAAATTGGAGAGGCAGATTACAAAACGAAATTGATCTATTCTTTGAATAATAAAACTGGTCTAATTTTATCCACTTGCTAATTTTTTTTGTTGTTTATTTAGTTCTCGTCTTATCATGAATTCGGATAAGCAAATTTTCTTAGTGCGAATTCCATTAAAAGTTTGTTAGAAACCTACAAATAATGGAGAAAAACGGTATATAAATTTCATCCATCTAGTCGAAGTCGTTTTTTCAATTATGCTCATTAACAGTTAGTTATAATTTCAGTAAAGTATTTTTCTAATCCATCAGGTTTGAAACGGGGAGAGTCAAAATCATGAGGTCAAAATTTGAGACAATTACTATGCTTTCTTTTTATATTCTTCGTATACCTGAAAGTAAAAAGGGTTTAATAATGACTAACTCATATACATCTCCGACTGGAAATTACATTTTAGTGTTTATGAGCGTTTAATATATATTAAAAGCATATAGGTCCAGTGCTTGTATTTATGTTCCCCTAGTCAAATAAAAATTCTTGGACCCTTTGGCAAATAAAAAATTCTTGGGCACTTTAACGTAGATAACTTTACGATTCTCTAGGAAAATAAAATTCTTGGGCCTTTTGGCATACAAAAACTTTATGCTTCCTTAGGCAAATAAGATTTTGGGGCCCTTTGGAGTCAAAAATTTTATGCTCCTTTGGCAAATAAAAATTTTTGGGCCTTTTGGCATAAAAAAACTTCATGTTCCCCTGGTATAATAAGAATTTTTGGTCCCTTTAGCATACAAAAACTTTATGCTTCCTCAGGCAAATAAAATTCTTGAACCGTTTGACATTAAAAACCTTATGCTCCGCTAGTCAAATAAAAATTCTTGAGCCCTTTTGCGTAGAAAACTTTTTGTTCCCGTAGGAAAATAAAAATTTGGAAGCCATTTGTTATAGAAAAATTTATGCTCTCCTAACACCAGTACACACTTACATATTAATATTATTTTAAATTAACGAAGCATTTTAATTACGCAGGAAGAAAAAAGATTAGAAGTATTCAATATTTTCAATTATTTGCATCCATTTTAAGATTATAATTCATTGGCCTTTATAAAATATTAAAGTTTAAATAACATTTCAATCCAATATTTATTTTGAGAATAAAAAGACGGATAAGTAATGATTGAGTCTTAATTTTTATCCTACCTTAATCATCGTCTTGTTCCTCCTAACAATAATATCGCCCTGAATAGATACAAAACAATAAAATAAGATTTATTTCGATATTAGTTCCATCATTATGATTGCTAATTATAAAATGCGTTGTTTGTGCTAAATAGTCTTATTTTTTAAGATATTTTGTAAGAGAAAGATTATAATTAAATACAACTATATAAGAATAAATAATATCTTGAAAAATATTTTGAAATTTATTTAAATTATTTAATATTTGAATGTTAGTACTGTTATATCTTGTTTCTGTTAAACAATAGAAGATCTTATTATACTTTTTGAAGAAAAGCAATTTTATTCTGTTTCCATACTTAGAAAAAAGAATTATCTTTTTGATATAGATTTCTACAATATGTATTTACTTATGCTTAGCTTCCCATCTTTATCAAAGGAATAAATAAAATAAAAAAACTAAAATAAAAAAATACCTTTTTTCGAAAACTAATTGTATTTCTTTTAATTAATTAAAACTTTTTATCCTTATTTCAAAATGATTGCTTAAAGCGATAAATGTGTTACAATAAATCTCTGAAAGAAAAAAAAAAGGAAACAATGAAACTATAAAACATAAAGGCTTTCGCTATTGCCTTGCTGGATTAAATTTCCTACCGTCCTTCGTGACAGATATATCCTTTTATGACCCCATTCCTTTCCGAGGATTTAACTATCGAATAGTTATTTTTTATCGCCTTTCTCCATCTGGAGAAAAATAAAAAATTTCTCTTACTTTTTCTCCCCACGAAATGGACTAAAAGATGGAGCTCTCCACGTTTCTTCAGCGTCCGTCGCTGCCAGTGCCATCTATCGTTCGTTCATGAAAAGTCTTTTTGATGTCGGCGTATAACAGCTTCATTAATAAAGAGCTGTTATAACTATATATAAGTTTTTTGCTCTTAGGTGAAACTGCACTTACTGATGATAAGCCATTATCGTCTCTCTATTCTTAGATGGATTATTGAATGGATAACTATAAGTTTTTGATTTTTTTTCCCCCTCTAGTGAGATTATATCATTACATTTTTTTGCCGTTTTTTTATTTGATTGCAGGGCACAGGACTACTTTTTCAAGAACATTTTTCATGCCAATACGAAAAATAGTTTAGCTTAGATAGATCGATAAAATATCAAGAGACGGTAATTACATTATCAAGAAACTTTTTTTAAGAAAAGTAATGCAGAAAAATGTAAACTGGTGATTGGTCATTCGAGCTTAAACAACTTATTTTTTTACCTCACGACTTTGTAACTGCATTCTTAATTTTTATTTTAACCATTTTTCATTAAAAAGGAAAAGCATTTATTTGGGTGAAGTCTCCTTTTTTTAAAATAGTATATTTAGTATAAGAGGACAGATTCTTGACACTTATATTTAATTTGTTATAATAAGAATATATTGTTATCATTAAACTCTAAGACACTATACTGCATTATAAAAGTGAAATTACAATTAAAATTTCCATCAGTTGTCATTTTTTATCTTTCATTTTTATCTAATACAGAATTCTGCTTGAAATATTTTCGCATTTTAGTTTGTAGAATCGGAGTTTGTAAAATTTATAGTAATTGTAATGCCAGTATATATGATACTGTGTAAATGTTATTTATATGTGCATCACATTTTAATTTTACTTCGAGCATAATTATCATATTCAAGCAGCAAATTTTGCTCTGTTATGGATTGATGCATTATCAAAGACCTTTATTTTATTTCAGAATTTGTTTAATGAAATGTTGATTGGTATTGATATACTTCGCTTTCTACGTGATCTCGAATTACTTGTGTATTATATTTTATAAACTATGGTTTTTTTAAAAAAAAATGCTGAATTGAATTTTTTAAAAAATAATTTTTTTATACTTTGTATTTTTGAAAATTATAAGAATGAAATTACATAATTATTGAAGTTCAAAGTTAAGTTCGTTTAAAAGTCATGTTAGTCGGTTTGAAACATCGCAAGAGATTTTGGACGTAATCTACTTAATTAAGAACCAAACTTTATGATGAGAACATCGCTTCATGCTCCATTTTCCAAACTTCTGTGCCACGTCATTGGGAAAATTTTTAATACTTCCTCAAAGTCAGATTAAAGTATTCTTGACATATGTAGCCGATTAATCTTGATTGGAGTTTTGGATTCGAATTTAAACCTTCAAGTTTTGAAGTTGAGATTTTGCCACTTAGCCAGGACGTTCGAAGGGAGGGTAAAATGACTACCTTACCTTTCAACCCAAAGGTAAAATGACAATGACTGGAAAGTGAAAGAGGTCCACTAATCAGGCGTTCAAATAATAATAATAAAAAGGTGAAAATAACTTCTGTTATTTTATCCAATCCCTCGTTTTCAGAATAGGAGATTTCGCCTCTCTCTTAAGCTATAGAGGAAATATCATCGAAATATTAATTTTTAGCACTGCATTTTTTTAAACAGCAAATTTATCAGAATAACTTGCTAAGTGATATTATATTTTCTTGCCAGTCAAAGTTGAAATTTTAATTCGAGATTTCAAAAAAAATTCCAGAGGTTCCTGGTCCCCCAAGCGATGTTCGCGTGGAGCAGACCTGGAGTCAAAGTGCCACTGTTCGGTGGAACGTTCCTTACGGTGGGAACAGCCCCATCACTTTCTTCGTCGTTCAGTACTGGAGGGACGCAGGTGAGTACTTCCGCCTCTCCCTTTTTCTCTCATGTCACACGATTTACTCTAGTACAATCGTCTGATATCTGCGTCCCGCAGGTGCTCCTCACCGTCTCGAGGAGGAAAAGGTGTCAGCTTCCCAGACGTTCACCATGCTCAAGGACCTTCAGCCGGGCACGTCCTATGTGGTTCGGGTGTTGGCAGAAAACGAGGTGGGACGAGGGAATCCCTCCGAGTCCCAGCAGTTCCTCACAAAAGAAGCGGGTAAGAACAGGATATTTATATTCCGGTGTGGTTAAACAACCTGTTAAATTTATGGGTAAAAAGTGTGGCTAAATTTATGGGTAAAAGTGGGTGGGTATCTTTAATAGTTGTCTGCATAAAAATATTTTTGTAAAATAGAAATGCGTTGAGAAATACCATTGCAACATTTAAAAATTTTCAAATCTACTTTTATTTAAATAGAAAAATGGATCACAAAGCAAAAAAAAAAAAAAAAAAAACATTTTGTGTACATAAGTGATGTGCTTTGCATAAAAGGCCTAATACGTATTATATTTTAAGTTCAGTAAGCAAAAATACAACCTGAAATTACGTTTTATTTTGATATTAAATATTTTTAATCGTAATTAGGTATGATCCATATCGAGGAGAAAGTGCTTTATTCAAACTTATAGATAAAAATTATACAGGTAATATACATTTATTTTAATATAAAAATTCAAAAACTATGTATATTACGTGCACAATTTTTACCTAAAAGTTTGAATTTGCTTTGCATTTACACATTACTTTGCCATACACATAAATGCTTTGGACATATAAAATTAACTGTTATGACTAATAAAGTATAGTTGATATAAAATCAATTTGTTTTATTATATAACTTATTTCATGAATGATTGAGTATAAATTTGCTATCGATGATTTTTGGATGAATTTTTTCAAATAAATTTACGTTTTCGATAACTTATTTAACGAAAGATTGCAATATAAATTTACCTTCGAGTTACAAATTTCTTTATTTTTCCCTCTAGAGCCTTCAGCGCCACCTACTGATGTCACAGTTGAACCTCGTGGAGCTGGAACTTTGAGAGTAAAATGGAAAGTATGTATCATGGAACTATAAAATTTTTAATATGAAAAGGACGCGCTATTTCAGTCGAACTGCAAAATGAATACATAAAAATAATTAAAGCTGCATTTTGGAGCATGGTGGCTATGGAAAAAGTTAAAATATGCTAATACCTCTCTACTTTTATCAGTCTCTGATTTTATGACTAAGCTTTTTCTTTCAAAGGATTTGTTACCTTTTTGATAGATTGATGTACCGCTTGCGCAATTCCTTCATCAAACTTGATGACTATGTAGAAAAGTAGAATGTGCACATACCCTTCTATCTCTTACTTTCCTTTACCTTACTTAACGGAATCTCTGATTTTGTAACTAAGTTTTTGATCTGTAAGGATTTGTTATTTCACTTTTTCTTTACCTCATATAATAGATTATATTATAATAAATGACATTTCCTTTTATCATTCATTTTCTTTTGAATAAACCTGTTCAATATTGTTTTCAGACTCCACCCCGAGAGCAGTGGAATGGTCAGCTGAAGGGATATTACATCGGTTATCAGGTAGCATCTAGCGAAGAGCATTATTCGTTCAAAACTGTAGAATTCAGTAAGCAGGTAGAAGAGGAATATCGTTTAACAAACTTGTTAAGATCCACAGAGTACAAGGTAATTGTCCAAGCCTTCAACAGTGCAGGGAGTGGACCACCATCGCAAGCTATAATCGCTAAAACATCCGATACAGGTAAGGATATCTTCCAGAAATTCAAATCGATAATGTTTCATTAATTTATTGTTAAAAGGGACAATGATTTCAATTCTCTCTTGGAGGAAAGTGCCTACCACTGTAATTCCATGGTTTAAATTATTATATTAAGATCTGATTTACGAAATAAAAATATGGAAAGATAGGCTTTATAGAAAAACTGAGTGTGCTAGCTTAAAAAAATATTTCAAATTTCCTAAGTAACCTCCACTATCTGTTATAACTCACATATCTTCCTAGAAAAAAAAAGCTTATAATTTAGTCTCGATTCTGAAATAATAAAATGTAAGAAAAGAATTAGTTGATTTCAAACAACATTTTATTAGGGTTTATAGATTTGTCATTAGCTAGTAAAAAGGTCCGTTCATTTTGAATTCTCACCAAAATATTTTTAAAATTATACAGACAGTGAAATGAATGAAAGATGTATAAAAGTTTTCATGTTGAACTGTAATGTAACAAATTCGAATTATTAAATATGAAATTATAGTTTCAAAGTTTCCTAGTTCTAATATTTTGTATCTGCCGCTAAATTGCATTTAAAAAAAGATTTCATATTTTTTTTTTCTTCAACATACACTTTTCTCAATGTATTCTTACTTAAATAAGTATAATAGGAATCTGCTAAAGTATCCTAAAAATTACTTTTTTTTATCAAATTTTCGGTATTTGCGATTTTTTTTTTTTTTTTTTTTTTTTTTTGACTTTTCAAAGTATTCCCATGTGAATAATACTCAATGAAGTTCTCGAACTCGTTTTAGAAAACAAAAAGTAGTAAAAAAAAAAATTAGAATTTATGTTCCAGGTGCCTTTTTTTATTTCAGAGGGTACAAACGGAAATGATAGAGAAAATATCTCGAAACCACTGATGCTTGCAACACGCATTTCTTTCCATCTCAATATCTTTCATATATTATTTTTCGTTCTACAGATCCACCGTCTCCCCCCTTCCTGTGGGTGGACTTCCAATCACGTTCTAGCATCGGCCTCAAGTGGAAACACAAAGCACCCCCTCCTTCCAAGAAGGATGACGACAAAGAAGAGACTCCCGTTGCGGCCCCCGGACGTACGTCTTCCTCTCCTTTTTTTTACTTCCAGCTTCTCTCACAATCACGGCAAACAGATGGAACTGGCATTCTCTGTTTCGTTAAACTGTTTTGCAAGCCTTCTTGTGAGACACGTGTCAGAACAATTTCAACAAACGGTAATACGAGGGATTTCATGATAGAGAATACTACATGACTTTTAATTCATCTTGCACAACCAGCTGATTCCTTGAGATTTAATGCTTGCTGAAAATTCTATTTAATATTATGAATTACTTGTCTTTAATGGTTTCCGCAAGAAAGTATTTTTAAGCTTCAAATTTTGATGATAGACATTTAATTCGTACTATTTCAAACATCTTACAATGCTTTATTAATTATTCTAAACAAAGTATAAAATACTATTTGTAATTTTCAGTTATCTCACCCTAAATTTAATCTTTCATTTAGAATGAAACAACTTAAAGTTCTGAAGTCAAGCATTATTTGTAAGTTGAATAAAATTTCAAATTTTTTATTAAAAGCATACCTCAATGAGATTCTCACCTGACGAAGGAAGATGAGCTGTTATCTTAATTAAAAATGGGAGAAAAATCCGGAATGAAATATTTGTATCAACAATAAAAACTGTTTGGGAGAGTTTTGTATCAACTTATAAAATTTGCCTTAAATATTTTAAAAATTATAAAAAATAAAAAAAATACTGTGTGTCAACAAAAACTCTATTAGTAAGAAAATAGTTTTATTGAATTTTAAGAAGATGCAAAAAAATATTTCTGTATTTAAATGTCATTTATAGTCTTTTTGAATTTTATAGTGGAAATATCGAACTTATGCTTAATTTTTAATGAAATAAAATTCAAATTTCAAAAATTTTATCCCAAGAAATTGCTTGGCAGATACTTATTCCGATCTTCCAAGTAGTATATATAAACCAAATTTGGTAGTCAAGATCTGACGATCCGTAAATTAGACTGCCAAAACAGACACACATACATCCATTTTTAATTTTAGTGGAGATGTCAAACTTCTTTAACTATTTCTCGAAAAATCTTATTTCAAGAATTTCTGCTTGATGTTTCTATATCAAACATATATGATCGCATATTAAAACACATGTTAAAATTTACAAATAAATAAATAAACAAACGGGTTTTTTTTCAATATCAGAACATGATGATGTTTTGGGATGAGGTTTTTGGATTCAACAAAAATCCGTAGGCGAAATATTGAAATTTTATTATTTGCACGAGCATCTCAAAAACCAGTTTTTAATAACGTGTTACCTTCCCATTTACAAAAGCCCTGATTAAAAAAATAAATTAATGACTACAGCAAATAAAACCTAGAAAAATGTCATTTTGAGCATGTGATTATAGGAAATTAAATAAATAGGAAATGTGATATTTGTTAAATAAATGCGACAAAGTTTTTTGGATCGTTTGCGATACTAAAGTGATTAATTTGATGAAACAAATAAAATGAATAAAAATATAAATTAACTTGCACGAGCACGTGGTGCTTGGCTGTTCAAGAAATGATGTTCTGACATGATACATTGAAATATGCATAACAGATTTCAATGTAATCTTTTTAATTATATTTTTTTCAAAAGTTTTTTTTTAATTATTATTTTTGTATTTGAAATCGAGAAGAAGATTTGTAGTTAGAGGTCATAATCCAAAAAATGTTACGATCTTGTATCCTGTGAATGATTTTCAATTAATATATATCTAATTAATGTTTTTTCAGTTGTAATTATTTTGCCACTTATAATTTAAATTTTTTATTTCGTCCTTATATAAATTATAGAAAGGAACCGTTATAATTAATTTATAATATATTTGAATTAGTTGCTTTTATGAATTAGTTGCTATTTATAATATATTTGAATTAGTTGCTTTAACATTTTCGTTGATGCGGAATTTCGTACTGATTACGAAAGGCGCGTACTGTAGTTAATGAATAATGATTAAAAAACATATTATTAAATAATTAACTTTAACCAGCTAATCTATGCTTACCATTCACAGAATTGTAATATTTAATTTTTAGAAAAATTTATTGGCGCTAGCAGTGTTTAGAAAAAAAAAGGATGCATGATAAAATTTACTTCTATTTAAAGAAATAAAAATAAATAGGTTCGATTTACAAGCAAACCTAATAGCAGCATTTTGGCATTTCAGCTTAAATATAACTTAGAAATAAAATTTTAAAAGTTTATAAACCTGTGCATGGCAGAAAAAAATGGAACCTCCCAGATATTTCGAAAAAGCCAAATTTATGGTAAAATTTTCTTTGGTTGGAATGGAAAACTGTCCGAATTTAATTGGTTCGTTTTTGACATCAGAGCTGAAGCAAAAAAATTTTGAGTTTAAATATTCCTTATTAGTTATTCAGGCTATAAAATACTTGAAAGGATGTGGTTTCGCAAAAACTGCTTCGCTTTTCAAGGAGAGATAAAATTATCCATTCATTCACAATGAAAGGAGCAGGGGATCGGGGAGGGGGGCAAATATTGTCTGAAAGGCAGTTCGGAAAATGATAAACACCTCGTAAAAGTCGGAGCAAGGGCAAATGCACGGCAGCTGAAACCTCAAAACCCGTTTCCTAATAAGGCAGGTGGCCTTTGGAATGAACCTGTTATCATTATTGTAGTCGCAGTTGACGATAACACCCTGTAATGACCCTATGCAGGTCGGCGATACAATTTCGACCTGTTCCCAGAGATTGATTATAATAATGCTACGTTGATGACACACGCAAGCATATTTGATATTTTTTTATTAAAGTGGATAGCATTTTTTCCCCTGGTAGAAGCAGTAGAAGATAGAATTTAATCTTTGGAGATTTAAATTTTACTTGGAAATGATGTGTTACTCTTTCACGGTTTTTAAACAACAAGGAACGCAAGAGCAAACCACTAGTCCGACATTCGATTTTTTTAAGGACATTTTCTATACAATAGTTGAAAACGGTATTCTTATTATGTAAATTAATTTCTTTTATTCATTTTCTGATGGCTTTGATTTCTTATATA
>JAOUZG010017793.1:2782437-2825068 GCA_026289955.1 Argiope argentata | reverse complement strand
GTCTATGAGTTCGAAGCGTCCTTATTCAGCCTCGTAAACGTGACAATTTATGGTGGAGGCGCCGGGTACCATTTAACCTCCCAGTTAACGTTCCGTCTACTACGCCATTACGGATCCTGAGCAATCGCCAGAACGAGCGAGAAGAAGCCGTCGAATTCAAGGACTGCCACCTGAGTTTGGACTATACGTAAAACCTCAGGGAACCGTTTCAGAGACAATCATGCCCCCTGAAGGTGAACAAGATTCAAAAACCGCCGTCTGGATGACACCTACAATTGCTGCCGAAGCAAGGAAGCCAACAAGCTTCCGAGGTGAACCTGGGCAAGACCCAACGAGGTGGCTCAAGGAGTACCAGAGAGTGTCGGCGTACAATCGGTGGGATGACATCATGAAGCTCGCAAATGTTTACTTCTTCCTTGATGACACTGCACGGCAATGGTACGAAAACAACGAGGACTCCCTCACATCTTGGGATCTATTCGAGAATGGACTGAAATCATCCTTCGGGGACACCCAAATCTCTATCAGACGAGCTGAAGAAAAACTAAAGTCCCGCGCACAAAGACCAGGTGAAAGCATCCAATCCTACATCCAAGACGTTCTCGGGCTGTGTAACCAAGTCAACCCAACCATGTCCGAAGGAGATAGAGTTTCCCACTTAATGAAAGGCGTCGCGGAAGATGTGTTTCAGGCCCTGCTTGCTAGAGAAATTCAAAGCACGGCCGATTTTACCAAATGGTGTATCTACATAGAAGATATGAGACAAAAGAGAGTGGGGCGGTACAAGTTCGCTAGACTTCCTAACGTTGTCCCGATGGCCGCTGTTGATGAAGTCTCCGACTTGACGACGCTAATTCGTCAGATTGTCAGAGAGGAAATACAGAAGGCTCAGTCCTTCGAGGACCAACAGCAAGAGCTGCAATCTATAGAGGCCATCGTCAGGGAGGAGGTGGATCGATCCATAGCGACCGTTGCAACCAGCCGACCCCCGTTTTCTACGCCAAGACGCGAGGCTCCACGACCGCCCAGACGTCTGACGAGGCCAATCAACGGACCCCGAAGTGAACCCCTACGAAAAACTGATCTGTGGCGCACCGCGGACAGCCGTCCAGTGTGCTTCCACTGTGGCCGTCCCGGGCACGTCGTTCGCTACTGCCGGGAACGCCGGGCCATATTCAACGACTATCGACGCAACAACCCGAGGAATTATACCCCAGCTGTTTACGAGGATGATGTGAACTATGACGCCCCTCCTAGAAGAAGATCGCTTAGTCCGGCTAGAGGACGATCGCCGACACGCCGCACAAGATCCCCATCGCCGATGCCGAATCGCCGTTTCAGCCAGTCGCCAATCCGCGAGGAAAACTAAGCCGTGCGTCCTCGACGGGAGGCGAGGTCGCGATCTCTCAAAATCCTCCATTTGCCGCTAGGTTGCATGGAAACCACATCGACGTTCTTATTGGTAACCAGCCCATAAAAGCCCTGGTGGACTCTGGAGCATCTTTCTCCGTCATCTCGGAAGCATACCGAAAAAAACTGCGGAAGGTCATGTTCCGCTCTTCAATGGACGTTATCCTGAAAGTCGCCGACGGAAATTATGTGAAGCCGTTGGGTACCTGTGTTTTGCAGCTGACCATAGGCGGCCGAACACAGCCGTTCCAGTTTACCGTAATGCCAAAATGCAGCCATGACGTTATCCTTGGCTTTGACTTTTTGACAGCTTCACAAGCCGTGCTGGACTGTGGCCGAGCTGAACTCATGTTTGACGAACTTTTAGAAGACCAACAAATAGAGCCTCGTACTTTTCACCTACATGCGGTGTCAGACTTCGTTATTCCTGGCCGTTCCTTCAAACGCATCATAGTGCGAATACCGGAAGTACATGAAGACTTAGATATAATGGTTGAGGGGAATAAGATTTTGTGCCTTAACCAAGGAATTGCTGTCCCTTCCACTATAGTTTCCTCTGTCAAAGACGAAGCGACGCTCTGGGTGGCTAATGGACAAGCACAAGCATGCATCATTCCAAAGGGCATGTGCATTGGTTATGCCGAACCCGCGCATCCCGACTGCTTAAATACGCTGACGGAAGTGCCCTCGTACGTCGATGTGGATGCCAAGAAATGCAGTGATCCAGTTGACTACTCGCGAATGTTGGCCTCGACCCTGAGCGTCGAGCAGCGTAGGCAAATGCAAGACCTATTGACAAATTTTCAAGACACCTTCCATCGCGGACCGCAGTGCCAAAAGTGCACAATCAACGTACGACACAAGATAGATACCGGAAATCACCCAGCAATTAGCCAGCGGCCATATCGAGTATCGCCAACTGAGCGTCGTGTAATCAACGACGAGGTCAGCAAGATGCTAAAACGAGACATAATTCAACCATCAGAGAGTCCGTGGTCATCTCCGGTTGTGCTGGTTCGCAAGAAAGATGGCAGTTGGCGTTTCTGCGTGGACTATCGTCGCTTAAACAAGGTCACTAAAAAAGATGTTTATCCTTTACCCAGAATCGACGACACATTGGACTGCCTGAAAGGAGCTCAGTATTTTTCGTCGATGGACCTGTACTCGGGCTACTGGCAAATAGAAGTGGACGAAGCAGATAGAGAGAAAACGGCATTCATTACTAGTGAGGGGCTGTATGAATTCAAAGTTATGCCGTTCGGGTTGTGCAATGCACCCGCAACGTTCGAGAGGACCATGGATAATCTACTACGTCGCTTAAAGTGGAAAATGTGTCTTTGTTATTTGGACGATATAGTTGTATTCTCTCGCACATTTCCGGAACACCTGCGGCGACTGCGCTGCGTGCTATCCTGCATTCAAGAAGCCGGACTTGTTTTGAACTCCAACAAATGTCAATTCGGAGGTAAAGAGATCAAGATCCTTGGACATCTTGTTTCCGGAAAAGGTATAAAACCTGATCCCGATAAAGTGAGAGCTGTTCTACATTTTCCTAGGCCGAAGACAGTACACGACGTCAGAAGTTTCCTGGGACTTTGCTCGTACTACAGACGTTTTATTCAGAACTTTTGTGCGCGTGCGAAGCCTCTCCAAGAGCTCTTAAAGGGAGATTCAAGATTTTGCTGGAATCAAGCCCAAAGAGACTCATTCAAGGATCTACAATCAGCCTTGACGTCTCACCCCATATTGGCACTGTTCGATGAAGACGCACCCACTGAATTGCACACCGATGCCAGCGGGTACGGTATTGGAGCTGTGTTAGTCCAGCAGCAAGGCGGAAAGGAACGAGTCATTGCCTATGCTTCGAGAACCCTATCTAAAGCTGAGAAGAATTACTCAACCACCGAACGTGAATGTCTGGCGGCTATATGGGCGATAGCTAAATTCCGCCCATACCTCTTTGGAAAGTCCTTCAAAATTGTGACGGATCACCACTCCTTGTGCTGGTTAGCCAATCTACGAGATCCATCTGGTCGACTAGCAAGATGGGCTTTGAGACTCCAAGAATATGACGTTTCTATTGTTCACAAAAGTGGAAGGAAGCATGCTGATGCAGATTGCCTATCCCGAAATCCTCTTCCTGATGACGAAATTGAATCCGTTGCGGCAGTATCCGACTTGGCTTCGGAACAACGTAACGACCCGCAGCTTTTTGAGCATATCAAAACCTGCGAAAATTCGCCGGATTTATCAAATGCAGGGCTCTCCATAGTAAATGACATTTTATGCAAGAAAAATTTCGACCCATCCGGAAAACAGTGGCTTCCCGTCATTCCTAAGAAGATGCGGTTAGAGATCCTTCGCCATTTCCATGATGAACCTACCGCTGGACACCTGGGATTTGCCCGGACGTATGATCGTATACGAAAGAGGTTTTTTTGGCCAGGACTCTTCCGAAGCGTACGCCATTATGTAAGGCATTGCAAAGAGTGTCAGCGACGGAAATCTCTGCCGTTTAAACCACCCGGATGTCTTGTTCCGATACCTCCAGCCGAAGCCCCATTCCAGCGTATAGGGATGGACTTGCTAGGACGGTTCCCAAAGTCGCAAAACGGGAACAAATGGATAATCGTATGCACCGACTATCTTACACGATACGCAGTGACAAAAGCCCTTCCTACTGCTGAAGTACCAGAAGTAGCAAAATTCTTCGTGGAAGAGATTCTTTTAACTCACGGAGCCCCGAGAACCATCATTACTGATCGAGGTCAAGTTTTCCAGTCAAAGCTCATTGCTGAGATCAACAAACGATGCAGTGTGGTGCATCGGATGACGACCGCGTATCATCCTCAGACAAACGGGCTCACGGAGCGCTTTAACAAGACCTTAGCAGACATGCTATCTATGTATGTCGATGTCGAACAGTTGACCTGGGATCTCATTTTGCCGTTTGTCACGTTTGCCTACAACACAGCAAAGCAAGACACCACTAGTTATACCCCATTCTTTCTGACGTTTGGACGAGAGGCCGAAACGACGCTTGACACCATGTTCCAGTACCCCATCGAGGATGCAGGATCAGACTACATCGCCCGGCTAATAACTCGCGCGGAGGAATCTCGCCAGTTGGCTCGGATCCGTACTCTGGAGGCCCAAGAAAAAGACCGACGTCGCTACGATTCCAAACATCGTGTAGTGTTGTACCAGCCCGGGGACTTGGTGTGGATATTCATTCCGGTGCGCCAGGTGGGCCGCTCCGAGAAGCTCCTCAAGAAGTACTTTGGCCCGTATCAAGTATTGCGCCGGCTCTCGGAGGTCACCTACGAGGTCCAAGATTTTGATCCAACATCTAGGAGACGAAAGCCAAGGGACATTGTCCACGTTCTAAGGATGAAACCATACTACGCGCCAGAAGTTCAAGAAGACCTGTTTTCAGAGGCATCTACTGCAGAGCAGGACACAAGGGTAGATGAAGCTCGGAGTGAAGTTCTGGAAACTGATGTTCCCAGGAAATCTACATCCTATACCGGACCAATCACAAGATCGCGAGCAAAGAACCGTCGCCTATAACAGCGAGACGCTGTTCTTCAAGGAGGGAGCAATGCTACGAAGTCGAAGGATCACAAGTCCCACTGGTCGAGTGGATAACACGCTTGGCTACGGAACCGCAGGTTGCGGGTTCGGGCCTACTCGAAGTTCATTTTTCAAAAACTTATTATTTATTTCCATTGTTTATTCCAGAAGTTTCTGGCATGTTCTGTTTACATAATTTCCTGTTTGTAATTTCCTGTTTAAGTTTCTAGACTATTCCTTGTTAGTATATAAGGAATTGGGGCTGAGCCTCTTGGTTCGTTGAGCTACTAATAAACTCGTGTCTATGAGTTCGAAGCGTCCTTATTCAGCCTCGTAAACGTGACAATATATAATAGCTTCTTTTACAAATATTTGAACATCTAAATATTCTATCTGCTTTTAGCAATAAACATTTTTGAAAGACTGAATGCTTTGAAAAGCAATTAAAATCCATTTCTTAGATTGCTTCCTGTGTATTTATTTATCTCAGTTCTGTAGTTCAAAGTTTCTATTTTGACTATTGCAGACTACACTTTGTATTACAAAGATGAATATGGACCGTGGAGCGAAATCACCGTACCCCGATCTGCGGAGAGAGAGTACACTCTCAGTGGGTTGCGGGAGGGTACACGGTATCAAATATACATGAAGGCGACTTCTGAAGCTGGAGACAGTGATTCCAGCGACATGCTTACAGTTAGAACTGAAGGAGGTGGTAAGTTCATGTATCACTGACGTCGCATCTTTAACAGCAGTCTGTCGAAAATCTATATATATTAGCGAGAAAGACCGAAATTGGAGAATGTCGACTTTCACCGGTGAATGTCAACAAACTTCAAATACGTCGGTGAAAGATCGAACATTTCATCACATTCTTGTACCTTCGGACCCTCACCGGTGTATGTCGACAATTACAGATAATCTGGTGGATGTCGATAAGGGAGGAGCCAACGAAAGGGCGATTGACTGTTTCCCACCAAATCGTTTGTTCTGCTTGGAATTTTAAAATTAATTAAAAATGTTAATTATTTAAAAAAAGCGCCTCTCTTTCTGATAGGATGATTAAGAACTTTTAACACACAGTGCATTTTAAATTAAGGTTATTTTGTAATCAATTTTTATGATAAAAATTTCATAATGCTGTATTTATATTAGACTGAAACTACAAGGATATCTGCATACTTAATTTACTTATTGGCAATTTAATTGAGGAAACAAATTGATGTAAATGCTATTCAAAATAAATTATTTGATAATTCTTCTGAATTATCAAATAATTTAAAAGAATGATTAATTTTAAAATATTTTATTATTTTAATTTTATTAATTTTAATTAAAATCAATTAATTAATTTAAAATTATTTTTTAATAATTTAAAAGAATTATTAATTGATTACAAAATAAGTATTTTGAATGCACTGTGTGTTTTAGGTTCTTAATTATTCCTTTCAGATAGAGAGGCGAAAAATTTATCGCGAATGAATGACGGAAAAGAAAATATAAATATCTTACATGATCAACATTCACCGATAGTGCATGTCGACATTCACCGGTGTAAGTCAGAAATAAGGGTATCAAGCAAATATTTCGGACATGCACCAAGCGACGATGCGTTTGTTGACATTCTCCGGTGAAAGTCGACATTCTCCAGACTTCGGTCTCTCTCGGTAACATATATATAATTCATGAAATTTACTACTCGTAGATTTTGGAATGAATTTTCAATACATATTTTTTTATCCTTGGGTACAACCATTTTGGTTTCAATCCGGGCATATATTGTTCAATCCGTTTATATATTCCTATTTCCTTTTGGATTATTTTTCAAGGGCTTGAGTTATGTTAATTTTTAAAAAATGTGCTTCTGTTTATAATTTTTTTTCAATAATTTTCCTTAAACGATTTTTTTTTCTTTGAGAGAAAGATTATTTATTGTACTATTGTATAAAGCTCTTTATAAATTGATAATTTTGTAAAGTTATTCATAATCGTAAAACTTACTTTTTTTCTGATTTCATACTTGTTTATCTTGAAACGTCGACTTGAACTGTACAATCCCACAAATCTGTGGGTTCTTCCTCCCCCCCAAATCATATATATTTTTTCTTTTTCTCTTTTAAATTGAGTAAGTATTCATTTTCACTTTATTAAGTTTCAGTATAATAAGATGATGAATCTGAGCACTGTTATCTGATCTTCATTTCGTTTTTTACATTCACTTCACTTCATTCGTCTCGAAACTCCGCTGTAAAAAAATTGCAGTGCGACCTAAATCGTTTTCAAATAAAACAACAACGGGGGAAAAAATTGCGGAGCAAGTAAGTCATCTGTAATCCTGAAATACATGGGATCTCTTATGACTTTCTTATTTTCATGACGCTAATATAAAAGGGCATTATTTTATGACACACACAAAAAAGTATGAGTCATCTCAGTAATTGCTGAAGGCAACGAATTTTTCATAACGAAAGTCGCCAATGTTGATGGGAATGGGAAACTTCCTGGGTAGAAGCGGTGTCTTGCAGAACAGTTCATATTCAACAAAAGAAAAAGGCTATGTGTCATTGTTTAGACGAGACTCTTACTGAGAAATAATTATAGTAATCAAGTCTACTTTCAAGATCTAAAAACATGTCATATTTGCTCCACCTAGTAGGGGAATTCTAAGGTATTTCGATAATTTTCACGGGTTGTTATGTTACGAGATAAATGATAAAGGCTAAGTCCTAGTTTCTTTTTAAATCTCTTCAAAATGAAATACGCTTTCAATTTTCTTATTCTTCTGAAATATAATTGTTGGCATCAGCACATTTTCATTCATCATATTAGTGCCATTCTAATAATAGAAAATGTTTTGAAAAAGTGGTTAAAACACAAAATTAATGTAGTCTTCAATGCTTCATTTGTTTTATCTGAGTTATACGTAGTGCTATGAAATTGCCAATACTTTTAATGAATTTAATAAAAACAGTTTTAAAACCACACTATATATTCTAAAAAATATTTTTTATTTGATATTATTTTCTACTTTTTTCTAATATTCATTTGAATTTCACTATCGTAAATAATATGAAATCTTCGAATAAACTTTTGTTTTATTCTTCACTTGGTACTGATATGGAAATAAAATTAATTGAATGGAACTTTAGATTGTATTTAAGTCCCAAAATATTAATAGTGTAGTGTCAACTGAATACAGAAATGTTTTAAATTTTAAAACTCTCGCACATCAAAATGCAAGTAAAAAAATTCATTTCAAAATTTTGTCTTTAAATCATAATAAATCAAGTTAAATAAAAGTGTATTACAAATCGTATTAATGAATAATACCTATTAACATGTTTTTGTTAAACTAATAAGTATTGTTATCAATACACATAATATAATAATTATTGTATTATAACGTATTGTAGTACCTTATGAGAGTACATTAAAGCATTTATAACATTTCAGTTCTATTATCTTCGCAACATCTTGAAAACCGGTGACAAGATTCATTTTGAAACTTATACTTGATGTTTTACTTAGTAATTTCAATTATTTGACTAATCAATGTTTGAAAGATTCTTCACTAATTGCTATCCTTAGCTGAAAAAAAGGTTGAAAGGGTACTAAGAAAATTAAATATAAAGTAATGTTAAATAATAAATAAATAATAAATTTGAAAGAATAATTTAATAAATTTTAAGGGCCGTGGTGGCAAGGACTTGGATCGTGAACCGTAAATTTCGAGACCCGATTCTCCCAAAGAACCGTCGTGTAAGGGGGTCTGTTGCATCCATCAGGGCAAAACATCATCCCGCTAGTGTGATGTGATATGGAGAGACGAGGTGCCAGTCCAGGTGTTGTCCTCGCCATCTGACAGCGGTTTGAAATTACGAGGTCCGTCCCAAAATAGCCCTAGTGTTGCTTTACAACGGGACGTTAGTATAACTGAAACTAATTAATAAATTTTGATGGAGTACTTCGAAAGAGCTCATTGAAAGAACTGTAAGCATTTCGAAGAGAATTCTTTGAAAAATATTTCGACTAATTTAAATTGCATTGCCCTCAGTGCTGTGAACTTAAATATAATCACGAAATTCAGAATAAAATTGAAAGAAAGGCGTTTGTATTATTTCTGATCCTCGGATTTCTTCCGCAGCTCTGTCCGATATGTCTTCTCACCCTATCGTGGAACGGGGGGAGGACACCCCGATCTACCTCCGGCTGTCCGTCATCGCGCCCCTCGGCTCCTCCGTGGGGATCATCTTACTGGTGCTAATCGGGGCCTGTTTCTACGTCAGAAGGGAGGAGAAACGCTACAAAGCAGCTGTGCCAGGTACCGCATTCTTGAACATAAATAATCACTTTTTTTTTTTTTGCAAGATTTGTTTCATATAAATAGTGCATTTCTTAAACTTTTATCCTGGTGTAGATAGCACTGTTCTGTAAAGCAGGAGTTTCCTAATTTTTAAACATTTAGACTCTCTTTATTAAGCACTGAATATTTTGCAATCCCACTTCAACCTTAATACAATTATTGTTTTCGACGAACAGTTCATTTTTGATCCCAAGAAAACATTTTCTGAATAATAATAATAATAATAAAATTTTCAAGGAGGAATAAAAAAGACATTTATTATCAAATGATTATGAGGATTAAACAAAGGATAATGAGCCACCTCGAAATTAATGCTTATTCAAATTAAATTGAACATTCATCACGAAAAAATGTTTTGTGATTAGTTAGGCAGATTCTAGGTTAAAGATTTTTAGCTCATTTTTGCATGTCATGGGAATGTACATAAATTTTTAAGACCTTGTTACAACCTACCAAAAATGGTTTTTAAATTACCAGAGAATCGCCCACAATTTGAGAACTTCTTTAAAGGAATTTGAAATCCTTAGAAAACAAATACACAAATTTACTATAAATGTTTTGTTAATGATAGAGGCAAAAAAATGTGGCTGTGGCATTACTGTATATGTAATACCATGTATTACTTTTTTATTGTCACAAGCTAGTTATCTTCGATTCCACCATGCACAAAGTCTAAGCTTTTTGGTTATTGTTGATATAATTATTTCTTATATAATAATATTATTTGTATATTCTGTAATCATTGTAATGGTTAATTTTAAAAAGGCGCTTCACATTGCTCAACATAGGCGATAATTAATGTGTATTGTCTTTTATGATTTGCATTTTTTTAGATTGGAGAATTTGTTGCTATTGCATGTATGCAGGCAGGTGTGAATTTATGTTTAAATTATCTAATATTTAATATAGTGGGACAACTATGTTATTCTTCCTTTTTATAATCAAGCAAGAAAACACACGACATTAAAAATATTTAGGGACATTTTGTATTTATTCTGTTTTGATATAGAAAAAAAAATGATACATTTGCCTTTTTGCAATCGTTGTGCAGAATTTAAATTTCAGAAAATATGTATTGAAATATAAGTAAAAATTTTCACTTGTTACTGAATCGTATGTTACTTTTTAAAAAACGATTTTTAAGGGCAATGACAATATCCAGCGCTTCCAATTTAAAATAAACCATTTCAAGAAAACATTGATACTGATTTTTAATACTCAGTTAAAATCGACTTCAAAAAATCAGTAGTTTAATGCATTTTTTTTTCAACTATTGATTTAAGTATGCTGAAAGGTAATATCTATAATGTATGATATAAAGCAATAAATATTAGATTACTTTATCTAATGTTGCTGTGCATAAGATATTCTGAATGGTTAATGCGTATAATAGATCCATCAGATTTCGATATCATTTTGTTTTCTGATGAAATATTTTTCATGCCATCACTCATGTTGGGGGGATTTGAGGCACGCTTTCTAACTCCCAAGCCTCACTGGCTTCGTGACTGGAAAGATTTGTTTTCCCCGAATCCACCTGTCCACCCGTCGACGCTCCCAGATTTCGGGTGTCACTTTCCCACTCGCCGGACCATGTGAAATGATAACGGGCACCCGACCGTAAACTTTCTCGATTAGGGTCGCGACCTTAGCCATACCCGATCATCGGACCATGGAAGATGACACATTAAAGGAGCGTAATCAAAAAAATGTCAAGTGCAGTCTGCGGTATTCTCTTTGTTAACCTCTCCCATTGTCTATGAGTTTCTTTAATGGTCGGGGATGGAAATTAATGGGCTTTGCTTGTTGTGGTAATGCTTACTTTTTGTTTCAGTGACTTGTTTCCTACAAGGAAAAGGTCAGCAGACTATTAAGTTGGTGATAAAAAAAACCCTGAATTTTGTGATGAATAATGTTTTATTGAATTTTGAGCTTTTTTTCTGTAAATTTGCGAGCTCGCATTCAAAAGTTCCTGGTATAAGACTAAAATTTCAGCGACATTTTTTTAGAGGAGGGTGAATGAACTATATATTGATTGTTAGATTGGGAAATGAATCTATTGCATAGCTGATAAAAAAGACAAACTAAAATAGATATAGCCGTCGAAGTTTAATTCTTGTATGCATTAGATATAACGATGCGAATTTCCAATTATATTTATCATGTCAGAACATGATTTTGTTTTGGGAATGAGGTTTGTAGGCGTCAACAAAAATCCGTAGGCGGAAAATAAAAATTTTATTATCTGCACGAGCATTTTTTAAAAAAATCAACTTTTAATAACGTGGTGCCATTGCATTTACAAAAGCTTTGATTTTTTAAAAAAATAAGTTAATGACTGCAGCAAATAAAACCTAGAAAAATTCCATTTTGAGCACGTGATTATATTATAGGAAATAAATAGGAAATGGGATATTTTTTAAAAACAATCAATGCACGACATAGTTTTTTGGGTCGTTTGCAATAATAAAGTGACTCAATCAATGAAATAACTAAAATGAATAAAAATATAATTTAACTCGCACGAGCACGGGCAAAAAGTTATTTTCTGACATGATACATTGAAATATGCATAGCAGATTTAATTTTAATCTTTTATTCTGGTTTTGTTTTGTAAATCAAAATAATTTTCATTGAATTAGTAAAATTAGTACTAATTAGTAAAATAATGATTGCTTTATTATGATTGATAATTGCACTTTATTGAGTAATTTTTTTAGAAAATTATGTTCTAATAAATTATGGATTATTGTGGAAAAATAGTTGGGAAAACTATTAATATATTTCTGATAACTTTGTCGATGTAAGATCTAAATTTAAAAAGCTGATATAAATTTTAACTATACGCTTTTCATTCATGTCAGTTTATATTCCACTGTTTATGACTATAGGGGACGTATTGATTAGTGATTACATCTTTCCATCTATTTTAGTTCTAAGAGAAGACTTCTTAATTTTAATTCTAGTCTAAAACTAAGTAAAAAATAATAATTGTTTTGAGAATGCACACACTTTTCTTATTTGTTTCATTGATTGGAAGCAAATATATTACACCCTGAATAAATTTTCTTAAAATTTTACAGAAACATATGCTCAGTAAAAATGCGAAGCAGCATGAAATTTTAGCTTCAAAAAAATTTCATGAAGCTATTAAACTCATTTGTATTGCACTTGTCTAACTTGGATTAAATATTCTATTACTCGACTATCATCATTTTTTTTAATTAATGAATTATCTTTACAAATTATAAAGACATTAATACCTTTAATTTTGAGATTACATTGAAACTATTTTAAAATGCTTAATAATACTGTGATCATTTTGAGTTTCGTGTGTTACGAGTAATGTTTTTTAAAAAATATTTAATGCCTATAATTATAAATGTATACGAATTAACAAAAACCTTTGATTATTTTTTAAAAAAATTTATAGATTGCCGATTTGTTTTTTAAATAGCATTAATGCCTTTACAGTATTGTTAGAATAATCTTATGACCTTATCAAACTGTAAAGTCAAAACTATTGTGCAATTTCAGCAGACTTTAGGAAATGAAGATATAAATTTCTTAATAGCGTGTGTCTCTTCTGTTTGCATTCATTTAACTTTCAAAAAAAAAGCTTAAGCAATGCTATGTTTTATCACAAAACCAAAACTAAATGTGAACACCTTCCCAACTGCAATAATTAATTTGTAATTTTTTTTTAAAAAAAATCATTTCATTTTTAACTCATTCAATATTAAGTTGTTTATTCCGTATCGTTACAAGTTTATTTGTTTTATTTACTTGTTTTCATGATGCAGTATTATTTTGTCTTGTTGCAGGCGGTCCCGACCGTCGATATTCCTACTGTGGCAGTTCTACTTTGCCTCACCCTCAGCGCTACAAAGACGTGGACAAGAACCGGCCTCTGCTTCGAATTCCGGGGGTGCCGATGCCCCCTCATCCGCCCCCGGAAGGCTATCCTGCCCCTTATGCCACCATGCCCATACGCTGCGGTAGCGCCATCACCACGGAGCGGCGCAGGCCCTCTGAAGAGTGCAGAGCTATCGTGGTGGGAAAGAATGGAATGCTTCATCACGTAAGTTTCATCCTACTTCTTGTGACGACGTTTAGACTTTAGTCAGACACGGAAGGAGCCTCTCAAATCGAATAGAAAGAAGAAGATTTCTTCTTCTTCAGTCATGAAGTTCGGTTTTTCATTACTGAAATAGTGAAGCAGAGGGGCCCCCAAAGAATTATATGCCCCGCGTTTCAATTAGGGTAAATTGGGTCCTAGCTCTAGGCGTTTAACTTATTGCATGAATACTTCTGGAACTAAGAAACAACACACATCAAAACTTCGGAAAACACATTGTAATTTGCATTTTTATAACAATACTGCTGAAATTTTGTTTCCGTAGGTGTAAAGAGTTCGGCTTCATGCCCGAAAACGAATATTCAATTTCTGTTGGAGGATTCTGTTAAATGTTATTTTTATTATACAGCAGATCTTGGTTATTAAATCGTTTATGTTCGTTTGTTTCATATTCAGTATAATCTGCCACATGCTTTAGTCTCAGTATTATCGACAGTTTCTTGTCTGTAACGTAATGCTGGTTAGAACAAAAGTTGACTTAATTGAAAATCTTTTAATTTAAAACAAACAAGTTGTAGAGTCTGCTAACTGGTATGATTATCAAGATTGGTCTGAAATCTCCATGAAGAAAATTTTAATTTTCTGATATAACAACTGATCCCTGTCCAAGACATGCATCATTTGATTGCTTCTAATACTTATGTATTTTAATTTAATTTATTCCAATTAATTTTCCATTTTTATCTTAAACTAACTCTTGCTAATTTTTCTCCAAAATATTCTCTTTTCTTTTTCCAGATTCACAGCTTTTTTATTTATTTCAAAAACGCGCTCCAAAATATCGCTGATATCTCAAGATTCAAATGAAACGGGAAAAAATACCTAACGCCTACGGCATTTTTTAAAAAAAAAGATGCCTAAGATTCTCTTTCCTGAATCGACATGTGTCAAAGAGATATCTAAAAAAAAATGTCTTCGTAAGCGCGCTAAGGCGAATATTTCGCAAATATCGCTTTGGTTCTCTGCTGGGAACAGACATATCCTGTCTTTGATTTGTACATGGATATAATCAATGAAACGCATTTGTTATATATCGAGACAGAGGAGCGCTTAGAATATTGTTTCTCTAATAATTTCTTTGACATATTTCGATTTAGCAAAGGGATTATTTTATTTGATTTTTTTATTCGATACCGCAGGGATAAGGGATTTTTATCCCAGCACTTGCTGTGTGAGAACTAAAGCACTGTGGGTGAATAATTAGGATCGATAGAACCAAACTCGCAACGTTAGGGTTTTTAGCCGAGTAACATCGATACTTTGCAAATGTAATTACTTGTGTACGGAGGATATTATCTGGATTATGAAATTTCGCCACATACTCTCTCACCAGTGAGTCGATGGTCAGACGAATGATACTAGAGCGTGTGTTAGTTGTTGGTGCTGATGCTGATGATAGTTGGTGATGTTATCTGTTGTTTCTATTGCGCCTGAGGACATTTGCTGTCGGTAGATGTCACAACAGCTGAACGAAGGTTGCTTATTCAAGGTTGAACGTCACTATTGTTGTAGAATGGTATAGGTTAGGGTTTGTAGCCGAGTAACATAGCCACTATACGAAAGTAATTACATGTGTACCGGATGATATTATCTGGATTATGAAGCTTTCACAACAGCATCATCAATGTTTTAGAGTGCATTTTAGAAATAATTAAATAAAAATGCAGTTTTTCCATCAGAAAATAAGGGACAGTTTTATAATAATGCAACATAAACTAATTTAAGATTTTCAAAAAAAAAAAAAGGAAATGTACATAGTTTATAACTTTTTTTATTTCTTTGTTTCCCTAGGCTACCATGGATCGCAAACGTATGGCTGGCCTCACTATTCAAGAAACAGCAGAGGTTCACCACTACGACATGGCAGCCTGAAGGAGGCACATCAAGTGAATCAAAATCAGGCAGCTCATATTATCGATTAATTTATTCGGTTCATCTGTCGATTGCTCTTGCTTTAGAAGGGAAATTATCGCATTAAAAAATTCGATGTAGATTAAACTCACGTGTTATAGGTGTCGTTGCTATTGTCTCATCCCCGAAAGTACAAAGAAAATGGAGAGTTTGAGGTGCCATTTGAAAAAATAAATGATACTAATATACCTGCTCCAGCTGACCAAGTCCAAGATTGTGCAAAAGTATCTCTTTGGGAATCGTCATTCAGTTCCGATAGCAGAAGTAATGTGGGAAAAAAGAGTTCTGATTGCACAAGTCTTCGTCATCACTTGTAAAATAATCTTCGTAGAATTAGGAAACGTGAATGGATTCCTTCTTACATCGGGGCTAATGAATACACTTATCACACATTTAATTAGGAACAAACGAACTATTCTTACTAATAGAAATGGGATCATGTATGAAACTAAATCTGAAACTTACATTTATATTGTGGAAACTTTAAAGAAAACGAACGCAAGTTAAATTTAAGCTCATTGGAATGTGAAACTCGTTTGAAATATTTAGGAAATAAAAGCAAAATCTGGATTATTGTTCAAGAAATCGTCTGGAAGCTTAAGTGATCTCTTAACAGATCTGGTTCAAATCCAGTATCGAGCGGTAATGAAATTGTTTATAATTAAGCTTTGATTAATCAAAAGTATTTACAAGATCTCTCAATAGTGGAAAGTGCGAAAAAAAAAATTTCTTGCAAGAACCTTCGAATGAGAATCTTGCATCAGTATCTGCAAGTAACTCGACCAGAACTAAGGTGTTCCGTTCTTATTTTGATGTCTGTCTTTGCCTCTCATCCTCAAACTCATCATCATTCATCAATGTTTCCACCAAGCGCCATAAATTTAAGAGCTAGTCGTGTCGGCAGTGTCAACCAAACATATCTTAGAGTGACCGGAAGAGATCTGACCAGGGTCCCCTCTCCTTCAGATTCGCTGCAAGTCTTGGAAGTCGCCGATCATGCCATCGCAAGGACGATGGCTCGTTGTATATTTTCTGAAAAAACAAAATGAATCTCTTGACTGGAAGTGAAAAACAAACTCATGCATGTGTGTACCTGAAAAGGTGTGGATAACTATGCAATACTCGTGCAGTTTTGTGTCAGACTTAGTTTCACGATGTTAGGCATTAGACGGCTGTTTAAGAGACACAACTAATGGATCATTGTGATCATTTCGCTTAGTCTGGGTAGAATGAAGGGATACTACAGAATTTACGAAAAAGGATGAATGAGCAATTCATTCGAAATGTGTTCTTTTTGGTTCTCTCAGTTTTTATTATAAATAATTAGACTAGTGCACTAAGAAGCTAGAATTAAATAATTGCTCTTGAAGATATAAAAAAAAAACAGAATAAATTTCTAGAAAATATTTTCATATGCATTTAATATTTTTTTAAAACGTAAAAGAATTTATTTTTAAAGGAATTTTATAAGCTGAATTAATTTATTTTTTACTTTTTTCAAAAAAAAATCAAATGGGCTCATTAGTAAAAAAATATACTGAGCGTCAGTATTAATAGTTAAATTAGACATTTGTTAAAAAATTAACGAATGATAAAATATTATTGTTTTTCGATGTGAGAAATAATATTTATATAAGAATAATCGAAAATTAATTTCTAACAATCAATAACGATAAGCGATTATTAATTTTTCAAATTCTAAATCTGACAGTTTGTTTTAATGTGGGTAAATGGAAAGTTTTGGTTATTTTTCAATTGTCTGTAAAATAAGTGATGAAATAATAAGATATAATTGTAGTATTCATTTTCCTTCTATTCAGATTGAAAGCTTATGACTTGTAAAAATGTATTAGGTTGTATAGCGTGCTGGATCTGCTGCAAATGAAGCGTACAGCCAAATGATACTAGTCTCAAAAAAACTGTTTGATTTCGTTTAAAGAACTCATGCTCAGGAGGTAACTGAAAATCTCTTAAGACTGTTGAACTTTGGGGCGGCGACTTGTTTTTCGCCCCGCATTTTTAGGTGCTGAATAAAAATTAGCGTCCTTAAAGCTGCGACTGAATTTTTTGTGATACTCGTATAAGTGCAAGTGGAATTCTGCGAGGTAACTAAATGATGTAAAATAATTTTACTATTTACGCACAGTAACATAATAATAATAACAATAAAAAAAGTGTAAGAATAAAAAAAAACAACTCCGAATGCATTTCGAAACTTTTACTAGGGATCAAATGTTGTTTCACATTCTTACCGCTTTGTTTTATTCAGTAGCATTCAGCTGTTTTAGAGTGTTACTCGAATGTTTTTTGCTGTCGAAGAATGTCATTTTTCATTTATTCGCTTTTATCATTGTCAGCTTCAATACTGTCTTAGCATCATCTTCAGAAAAAAAATCCTTTCATCCGACACTCTTTGAGCATTCCTTCCCCCTCTCCAATTGAATTGAATATGAGGTGGCATATTTATTAATGGCACATTTTTTTCTTTCTAATATCAACCAGTTCATTACTATACAATCTTTATGATTTCACAGGTATTTTAGGTCGTTACATTAACTGAAAAATCCCGCCAAATGTTTATAATAGATCACTTCAAAAGAATTTTTTTCTCGTGTTAGAGAAACGCAACTTACTGTCAGTTCATGATGGTTTGACTGCTTCTTCTTCGCTTCTTACCGAGATAATATACTATTAATATTTGGAATCTTTGCGTTCTAAAACGCAGTCTAATGTTCCTTCATTTTTAACGATAAAGCTGGCTAAAATTATTTGGATAATGATTACTTCGAACTTAATGATGAATCTGTATTTTTTAGCATTCAATTAATACAGCTTGATAGTTACGCCTTTTATTTAAAAGACAGGCAATCATTTTAATATCCCATCAAAAATCTAGTGCATGTATATTATTGTTTTATATTTGGAAATCAGCATCTTGCATGAAATGTAATATTGATAAATGCTTTTATTATTTATCAATCTACTGGAAGGTTAAGAATTTTAAGAATAAAAGTGAATTAGCTTAGCAGCAATGGTTTAATATAAAAAAAATTTCTTTGGTATACTGTAGGAAACCGTTTAGTATCAGAAATATTTATATTTGAAACAGTAATCATTCATTCGTTTCTGTTTAAAAAAACAGATTATGATTTTTTTGAATTTGTGATTACTGTTTGAAACAGTAATGATGAACACAGTGATTTCAAAAATTATAAATGAATTTTAAGTTAACAATTTAAAGATTTTTTCCCTACATTTCGTTAAATTTCTAAAGTATTGAAGAATATTAAGAATAAGAGGCCTCTGAATTTCGGTGCTCGGATGTGGATCTACGCTTCATAAAAAGCCAATGCCTTTTGTTTTAGATTCGTTGCATGAAATCGATTTATGCTGCCAGAGTGTTGGATGAAAGCGGCCCACTTCATCTTTATGTATAAGAATTATTATACTGTATATGTAGGATATATCAATATTTATAGCGTCCCACTCGCAAGCCTTGGCATCCTTTTTGTTCCACGGATGGGCTTACCATGTTATTTTCCATGTTGCCGCCGCTTACTGCTTACAGGAAACAATACTCTCTCTGCACAAGAATTACTCCTTTAAACTCTTAGTGTTGTATGTATGTTTGTGTGATGCGCCCGTATTACTGCAAATTCAATTCACAGCTGGCCTGGGAATTGAAAAAGGATGGTAAAAATATAATAAAGTGCAATACAACTGAGAATCGAATACCAGTAGTCATTCCAGTGCTGAGTAGAGCACTGTATGCAACAGATTAAGTGTTACGGTCCTCAGCAGATGCAAATAATGTAGGTACTTTTTCCGACTAAGCTCTTAGATGTCGAACAACACTTCGATCGAGAGAGGTTTTGATATACCAGATGTGTTGTATAAAGCTTCTGAACAAGTCATTGAATGCTTCGAGTTATGTTTATTATAAATGTATGAGTGTGTTATGTTATAGAGTGTATATTCAATTATATACATCTGTGTTGACTTTGTATATACTATAAAGAACTGCGCTTAAAAAAACTGCTCATATAAACCGAAATAATTTTCAAAACTTGGAAGTTGTTATAAACAAAGTGATAACTGAAATATGCAAACTTGTGAAAGTATTCGCAACGTCAAAGCTGGAAAAGCATCTTTTTCAGTGCTGAAAATAACCATTATGTCTATTCGTTTCAATAGAGAAACAGTGCCAAAAAAATTGAGTGTTTTTTCGCCGTTAAAATAAAACAGTCCTATGATTTTGTGATGTTACACGCTGTGTTGTTGTGCGCTTTTTAAAGCTCTCCATTTCTTGTTGTTCTGTGTCCACATTATTGTTTTAATTAGCAAATATACATTATTCCATTAAAGATAAAGAAAAACAAACATTTTGGATATCAGCGCAAAGCTATGATTCGATAACTAATCACTTTTTGGGAAAACGCGATGAAGACGACAGGGTGCAGTTAATCTTTACAAATAATAAAACAGGCTTTTTTTAATTCTTGGAATACACTTTTATATAAGTAATCTGTCAGTGGCGTAGTCATGATGCTCAAGTTGTTTTGTTAATATAAAAAAAGGATATCACAATTAATTTTAAACCATATCTCTTTTCTTATTCTAAATTTCTTTTCATATTTATGTAACATTATTATGTATTTTTTTACTACGAAAAAGTTTCAACTTTCAATTTTATTCGTGAAGACTATTGAAGAATACATGATCAAATATGGAATCTTTCTTAAATCCATTTCTCGATAATTACAATAAGTTTAATGGTAGCTTATATAAATAAATTTAAAATGAGAATGATACCTCACCCTAGATTAATTTATTTTTTAAGATCCTTTTGTTAAATACAAAGGTTTTTAATGAATTTTTATAATTTAATTAAATGGATGATTAATTAAAATGTGCAAAAGATAGTTCTAAAACATATTTATTCATCGCACGAAATCTTATCCTTCAAAATATAATTCATTTATTATTAATTTTTTCCCCTTCTCCTTTGACTATGTCACTGTACAGTTTGCACTAAATATATTTCTAATCATTCATAGTTTATTTTCTTATATACCAGTTGTGGTACAACTCATATCTTACTTTTCGACTACACTTTGCTTTTCCTATTGCTTGAAAGAGCAGTTAGTACACGCACAACTTTAGATATGCAACGTAATAGAGCCTCTACTCATAACTCATTCGGACTTTCTTTCCCTCTGTACTTTAAAAATTGTAGGACTGTCTGTACTTTATGGAGACTGGACGTTGCAATACGTTCACAGATAGTGTATAAATTGAAGTCTGCTAATTTTTTACTCGCGTGAGATGATAATTTTTCTCACACAAAGTTGATTCAGTTCATTGATTGTGCTTATTTTTTTCATTTAACGTTTCATTGTATGCGGTGCTGCAGATTCTAATCTTAAGATCATAAGTAATTTTTAACAAATTTAATTCGAAAAGTATTTCAGGAAATCATGTAACGTAATTGGGATAAAAATATTAAAATGAGGTTGAAATCGTGCAGCTCTGTATGTTTTACTAATATTAGGCATATATAATATATTTGCTTGTTATTTCTTTATTAAACTGTATGTTATCCAACTTTTTGCCATTAAGTATTTTACTTGCAAAAAGAGAAAAAAGAATCCATGGACTTTTCATGAAATGTTATTTTTTCGGTTATTTAAAATCACAAAAATATACATTATTTGTACTGCTTTGAATTAAATAGCATTTTTTAGATCAATATATATTTTATGTATGTCAATTGCAGAAATATTTGTGCTATTCACTTTTTTTAATTGTACCATTTTCATAATGTTTGCAAGTGCCTAAGAATTGCACTAAATAACCTATGCAAAAATTCCTACGATCTTTACTTTAACATCTCCATTTGGCAACTATGTAATACGCTTCCTTTCTTTGTGTTGAAGCAAAGTATAATATTTCTTTCACATCTTTGTCTCACAATTGAAAAACAAAGGAACTGTCCATATTTTACTGTGAGATTGTTTGGGAAAAAGTTCATTTTTCCAAAGTATCAGGTAACGATACGCATCTTTGTCAGTAACTATAAGTTAAAAAATCAATTTCAAATAGAATAATATGCCAATATATGATCCTAATTAATTCCGAGTTGTTGACAAAAAAAAAACTTTTAATATTATACAGCGTTATTTTCTCGTGCGTTGCTTATATTCTTCAATATGAAGCCATTTCGATTGATTTATTGAACCAATTATTCAAAGCATTTTTTAAAATAAAATTTAAAGTAAAAAGCAAGCTTGTTGAATACCTTTAGTGCGCTTTCAAATTCTCATATCTTACTGAAAATGTATTCTGCTGAATTTCAAAAATGAGAATTTCTCTTAAATGGAACAAAAATATGCTAATATTTTTTATAAAAAATAACCATATTTTTGTGAATTAATTTCCTTTTATAATATTATTAATTTGGAAATCCCGATATCTCTTATGAAACGGTTTAAATTTAATTTTTTACGATCTTTTAATGATGAATTTACGTTAAATATTTTATAATTTAAAAAAAAATTAAATAAAAAATATTGTTGTTTTTTTTTTGACAAATTATTTAACAGAATGTATATTTTAAGAGAGCAAGAAAATTTGATATAAGCTCTCATATTTATGGTTATTTGATTCATTCTTGTTAAAACTGAAAAATAATTCATTTCAAAAAGTATATTTACTAAAAATTAGATTATTTCCGCATATCTAAACGAGTTTAAAATTTGGAAATTTCTTGCATTCTAAAGTGCTACTAATATTTTTAAAAAAATGACAGATAAAGGTCTATCTTATTTCGAATGGATATTTCCTTGTGAACTTTAAAAAAATATTAAAGTCTTATCCGTTACAAACATAAATGAATAAATAAGAGTGTTCGTTGTTTATAAAACGAAATTTGTGTACATATTTTTATCAAAAATGAACCTAACTCTTCCTTTATTTACTTCTGTTTTAAGAAGTTATAATAATAATAATAAAATCATTTGAAATGAGAAAACATCGCCCTCCTATTTTCGAGAAATTAGTTAACTATTTTTCCGTAATCTCTTTAAATTTAGCTTATAGCTTAATTTTATTCACAAAAAAATTCTGTAAATTTAATAAAATGTTAGGAGCTGTAACCTCATTATCCAATTACCGACATTAAACAATAATTTTGTGCCTTACTGTCTTGTATGAGTAAAGAAACCTTTATCCTAATGTACTACGCAACTATAAATTTATTGATATTTAAAATTAAAAAAAAAATCGTTATCAAGTGCTTTTCGTATTTTGGCGCAGAAATTAATTATTGGCGCCAAACTATTAGTAAATAGAAAATTTATAGTACAATTTTATTTTTCCTTCTTTGCTTTCTTTTACCTTTTTATCTACTTCTCAATATTACAGCTTTATTGCTTACATTCGATTTTCTTATTGATGTTTATAAATGTCTATTTTATATTATTAACAAATTCTATCATTGATGAAAGTATTGTATGTAAGTTACAATTTAGTAAATTTCAAAATAATAATAGAAAATTATTAATGATTTTTAATAAAAGCAACTTATTTCCAAAAATTGAAATAAATTAATACTATGAATCTGACAATATGTAAATAAATTTACTAGAATTTGATTATTATGTTATACTAATTTTCTATTAGGCCTTATTTTATCTGTTTTTCTGTTGACTCAAATTTTATTTCCAATGTTAGGCATATCAAAAGCATTTTCACCTTTATTATTATCTCAATGAAGTTTTTATTTAATTTATGGATCTTGAAATTAATTGGGCTGTATCGAAAAATAAATCAGTACTTCATTCTTAATTATTTTTAAAATTTCGTTTTGATTACTTGGTGCGATTAAATATGAAAACTGTCAGCCAAATATTAATTTTTTTACTAGTTAGATTAGATAAATAAAAAAATAAAAGCTTCTATTAGAAGAAACCGATTATCTGAAAGATAGTTTGCATTTATAGAACAATGATAATTTCTTTAAACACTTCCTATGTAGTTTTCTTTTTAAAAATGCAGAACAGTTGTTTTCTATTTAGTGTGAAATTATTTTAAAGGCTTATTTCTTCAATTTCAAACTAGATTTATTATTTTTCCTGGAGCAGTATTTCAATGAACAATGAAAATAGAAAAATACAATTAAAAGGAATATAAAAGAGGAATAGGAGATACTCAAATTGAGGCTGCATAGAAAGCAACCCTGGGCTGCAGAGCTGCGGCACCCCGTGGAAACATTTTAAAATCTTATTTTTTCACTTTAAAACTCGTTTGCTTATTTTTTCTCCTAGATTTTGATGAACAATGAAAGTGGGAAAAATAAGAAATAAGAAGATATGCAGTTGGGGGATGTATAGGGGGCAGCCTAGAATGATATCAAACTTCGGTCACAAGTAATAGTCGAAGATCCTAAAGATGCTCCTTGCCTCCCTCCGATTGAATTTCGCTGGGTCCTGCCCTGATCTGGATGCAAAAGGTTTGCCATGCGGCCGTTTTGCGTGATGGCGGCTTTTTATAGGGAGTGGAGAGCGAGTCTCTCTTTTATGCAATGCTTGCTTTATTTCTTTTCCTTCGTTCTTACCTGCCAGCTGTAGTTTGGTTACTGTTTTGTTCGTCGGAAACACATCTACTTTTAATATACACTCATTTTTCCTTTAATAAAATTATTCACCAAAGAAAGATTCTGCCATATATTTCTAAAATACGATTAGAATTTTAGACTATTTAGGTGGAAAGCTGCCTGTTAAAAATTGCATTTGAATTTAATCTTTTTTTTGATACGAACTGGCCACTGCTGGAAACTAATTTATAAGATAATGCTTTTGAAATGCCTAATAAAAAAAGGCCTGAATTATTATTTTTATAATCAAAATACTTCGGTTGCAATAGCTCTTTACGTGTTTATTTTTTCTTGCTTTTGATAACTGTCGAGAAGCCGCTTTTTAAAAATAAATAAATAAACGCTATGCGTTCTATCTGTAGGTGCTTCTGAAACTGAACCTATACTTCCTTGCTCAAGTTTTCCGTCTCTACATACACATACACACACATTCTGTCTTTTTGTAAAAGTGAGAGAATCACACAGAAATGAATAAAAAACAAACCCCCCAAAAATGTATTTGTAGGTACTCGCCCTGTCTTTGGATTGCATACTGAGTGTAAATTTCTATTACCTTTGTAGTAAAACAAAAGCGTTTTCAGGAAACCTTCGAAGTTTTTCATGTGTAAAAAAATAAAAGTGTGTGAATGATAGTGTAAAAAAAATAAAAAAAACGAATGTATTATATTACTAATGCAGAAGTCCAACAGTATTAATAAAGTTATTCCATTCAAAGAAATATTGTGTTTTATTCTTTCTATTTCTCTTTATAAAACTGAAATGCTTAAGTTTTCCTACATACAGGGTAGACTTTTCCTAATATTCTAATAGCTCACTGAATAATGTCTGTATGTGAAAAAATAGATTGAAAAATATTCAGAAAAGATTTTTTTACGAAGTTTGTATGGAAACAGCAAAGTTCCGTCAAATTTGAAGCAAAATATATCCAAGTCTACCCGTAAGCATTTAAGCACGATTCTTAAAAAACGTAAATGAATGCAACTTATGATTTTAGAATTATAATTTATCTCTCCCGCATACGAAGCGAGCGGCCGCTGTGGCCCGGTGGTAAGGTCTAGACTTGTGAGCCATAAGGTTTCAGGTTCGAGACCCGATTCCACCAAAGAATCGTCGTGAAAGGAGGCTTGTTGTAAGTCAAATCCGTCAGGGCCAAAAGTCTTTGCGCTGGTGTGGTGTTGCGAGGTGGTTGCCAGCTTAAGTGTCGTCCTTGTCACCTGACTGCGGTACAAAATTATGAGGTAAGTCCCAAAACAACCCTATTGTTGCTTTACATCGGTACGTTATTATAACTAAACTAAAAACTCGTATGCGAAGTGTAGTGGAATTATTGTAGTCGTCAAAAAATTCGAACTCTAGAGTTTCACGAAATCTCTACGTTTTAGACTTACCTGAGTTCGAAAAACCCATTTTTGGCATTGTCTTTGTCTTTCTATAATCTTGTTGTCTTTATTCTATCTCAACTAGAATTCTGAAACGTTTTCAGCCAGACGGCTAAATCTGGCAATTTAAGATGATTTTTAAATTTCTGTCAGATTTTGTGCATAACTCATTGAAAAAAAATTCTCTCCTCCTCTGGCTCTCCGAATATAAATTAATACAAACATTACAAAACAAAGAGGTTAGACGGATAAAATTCGGTATTCTAATTTAACATCTATAGTATAGGCATGTCTATAGCGTATCCATAGTGTAAGCACATCTAATAAAGAGTCAAATTTTGATACAAATCCAAAAAGGGATTCACCGTCTGTCAACATGTATTTTCAAAAAGACTTGCACGTGATAATTAAGAAACACAATGATTTAAATTTATCAAATTTGGTATGTGATTTTGCGACTGCTAACGTAATATGTTTTTTGGGTCCAATTTTGGTTTTAATTGGTTGAGGAAAGCACCTTAAATAAAATTGCCTTTAGAGTCTAAAATACAAATTCACCTTAGAGTAAACATTTCAGGAACCACTCCTGCATTTTTAAAAATCAAATTTCGTCTATATCTGTGAAGGAAATTCTTTTCTATCAGTCTCTGTATTCTTGCATATATGCTATAACTTAAAATCATGTGGATGCAATTCTAGATAGAGGAATGATATTTAAGTATTAGACCGTCGAACTTTAGAACCAAATTTGAAGGCTTTACCAATGAGTTGCGAAACAGACAATAATGGCAAAAAATCACCATTATTTAAAAAATTGTTGGTCCGCCATTTTGTTGGTTTCGTTGGCGTCGACGGTTTTATCGCCAAATTTCAATCCGTCGCCAATGAGTTACTAAACCGTCGGTGACCGCTGGCGTCGACGTTATTATATGTAAGTAACTAGGAATTTAACTATATGATCTTTAAGTCAGAATTATAGACATAATTTAATTTTAGACTAAACCCGTTATCAGATGGACTGTTTTTCTTTTCTATGTGAATAGAAATGTGAAGTATATTCTTGACTTCGTAGTCGTAAATCTTTACAAAATTTTGAATCTGCATACAAATTTTTGATAGCGAAAAACCCAGATAGTTTGGTCTATTAGAAAAATATCCAAAAATGTATCCTAAATGATCTTTTAGTGAGATGAAAAATAAAACGCATGAAGCGATAGTATACAGCTTAATGTCAGCAATTAAAAATTGTTTAATATGATGGTATTTTAAAAATATCATTTCTAACAGAAAAATATTTAGATTAAAGCATGTGCAGTATATTTTCGTATGTCAATACTGCATTAATGTGTGTGTGTGTATGTTTTCATGTTATGGAACTGACGTTTTAAATCGACAAGAAGGCATAAAGTCATTTTTCATTCGTCTTCATCACATTTGCTATATATTAGCGAAATGAATTATTAAGACAAGCTTCCGTTTTCTTTAATTTTTGTAATATTTCACGTATAACCCCAAATAAAAGTTTGCAGTGTTATTAACAGAATTTATATCCCTACCTTGAAAGAGAAAGAAAAAAAAGTTCACCTTTTATGTCATCATTATCAGTTACAACCAAAAAATAATGATGAGATTCGATCGATCTATACGTTTGATAGGTGCCCTTTTCTGAAGCTATACAAATTCTATTTTGGGATAGCCTTCGTAATTTTGGACTACGGCACAAACACTGGAGTTTTTGTTTCACTTTCGAAGCGTGCTTGCGACACCACGGTGAGAATGTTTATCTTATATGATGATACGTGTAATATCTATCCAGTCTACGAAAACTTCATATAATAGATGTTATCATCAATGATTCCTACTTGATAGTCATAATTTTTCACTAGTCCAAATGGCCAGTAAACCCAGGACAAACTTCAAAATCAACCTGTCAAGATATTAAATCAAAGTATATAACTTTGAGGTGAATATTTGTAAATGGTGAACTTCGAAATGGCTTATGTCTGTTACTTAGAGATGAGTAGTTATAAACGTCGAACTTCAAACAACGTAGAACAACAGCTACTTTAGTGTATATACTTGTAAATGATGAACATCTGTTTTTAAATTTGCTTTCAGAAAAATTTTCTCCCCTCGATTATGCCATACGATTTCACAAAAGGGTAATGTTTTTACTAAGTTTTGTTATAAAGAAAAGAGAATCAAATAGATTATCTGGAAATTACATTTTTCCTTTGGTCGACTGGGTTTAAAATTTTATATAGTTGTAAGATTTTGATGTAGAGTCTGCATACTTAATTTCATATCTGAATTTTTTTTAAATTTTGATTTCTACATTCACACAAACAAAATAACAGTTTACACATTGACGAATTTAGCCTAAAATTTGACACTGATCTACGGTTCTATTTTTAAGATTATTAATTAAAATTTCCCGATTCCAGCTGGTTGCATTTTTGAAGTATCGCTTTTGTATATTTGCGAAATACAGAATCGATAAACTGACAAACCATTCACAGATCTGTTCAAAATATTTATAGATTTCTATGTATAGAAACAAAACAAGATGCTAAATTTAATTAATCTATCTCGCTGAATTTTTGTGTTGTGTACAGGTACCTGAATTGACATATCTGATTGACAATATCTGATGGAACGAAAAAAAATCAATTCTTAAATTTTAATTTGAAATAGCGTGGAAAAGATGACTTTTGGTGTAGATAAAATAAATTATAAATATGAAAAATATTGAAGTAAGTCTTGAGGTGCCATAAGGACGCTAAAGTTTCATTTTTTTGCAATTCTTAAAGAATATTGTGAAATAAAAAGCTTTCATTGAGTATTATTATAAAAGTATAAAATCTGCTTTACTTTTTCACTGGCATGGTGCTCAGTCGACGCCGGAGCGGCTGTTATAACAAAAAGGTAAGGTGGAGATTTGTCTGCGTCTGGTGACAAGGACGGAGCTGGTTTCAAATCATTAGTTTTGCCGAGTTCAATTGAGTTCCTTTTTATATGCAAGCGTGGAGACTGGTGGCCGAATCGGCTCAAAATGACTGCGGTTCAATCGCAAGAGAAGGATACTAAGAGCAAAAATTGACTCCCGTGGGAATATGCCAACATTTAATTAAAAAAAAAAACTGTTTAATGTGGCAATGAAGTAGAAATAAGCATTTAGTAGCTGTAACATTTGAAATAATTGTGGATACAGAAGTACAGATAAGCAAAATTTGACATAAAGATATTTTTTTTATTAATATACATAGTAAATTAATAATTTTTCCAATTTTATATATTTATTTAAAATCATATTTTATAATATTATATAAACAAAAAATTCTTAAAAATATTTTATAATTTTTTTAAAGTATTATAATTTTTCAGTTTTATTTATTAATTATTATTATTATTTATATTTTTACAAACTTTAAGTTCATTTCTACACTTAAAAGTATTACTGTTCAGCTATTTTTTCACTACTATTACCAAACTAAAATCTAAGAAAGATTTTTAAATGCCCATTTCAAAAATTTCTATTTTTTCTTTTTTAAAAATTATTTTTAAAACAAATTTCAAATTTTAAAAAATTATTTTCACATTTTTGCGGCACTTTAAGATGCGGCAACCAAATTTTTAAATATTGTTTTTGAACCTAAAAGGCAACTATTTCGCTCTATTACCAAACTAAGATCTGAAAAAAAAAATTTCATTCCACTTTAATGTTTATATATTTAGCCTTCGGAATGAAAATTTAATTCTTTTCAGTTCTGAGTTGTCATGCTAACGGACTAACAAATATACTGACATTTTTTTAACGGGGAAATACAGAAGATCCGATATATATATATATAATGTCGTAGCACGCAAGGAAGTAAAAATTTATGGCTATTTTTATGTATCAAATATATTTTTTTGTTTTTACATATTGTAGTAAAAGCAAAAGGCCAAATTATTTATTACGCTGTTTTAAAAATATGCTCTTGTCCCTTTTCATTCAATTGGCATTGGTTGAGGCATGCAAAAATAGCATTTAAAATGAACTTATAGATGTAAATATCGGTACAAATGTTTCTGAGGTGATTCATTTTCCTAAAAATCAGTTTCGAGATTATATTATGTCATTCAGAAATTAAAACATTAATTAATGCAAGTACATTACTTAATTTAACTCAATGAAATAGAGCATTAATGCAATTCGTAAATTAATATAAGAGCTTTGACATTTGTACTTCTGATGATACATACATTTTAAGACTAAAAATAAAAAAAAAATTTGCGTTTTCAAATTTTTTTGGGCTATATTAATTTTCAAATTAAATTTCTATCAAATTCTTAATTTCCGTTTCTTGAAGTCTCCCCGATTTAAAAATTACTGTTTCTTTACAAAATATTAGGTTTGCAAATATTTTATTTGATTACCATAAGTGTTCTGGTTTGGCAAAACCGATTAAATATTTTTTCAGTAAGATATTAATTAGGTTTCAATTTCATAATTGTTTTGTTGTGCGTATTCAGCAATGCATAAATACATAGTGCATAAAAAGTTGAAGAAAGCAATAATTTTGTAAATATATTAAGGCTGAAATACAGAAAAAAAGGGGAAAAATAATACTGTAAATTTTTTTTTCTTTAATCTACAACGTCGAAAACAAGTGCAGTCAGGTTCTTTAGATAGATCAGACCCACGTGTCATTTAAATCTCAAGAACTAGAAACCGAAACCACTTGTCTTCCAGCTGTTACTTCAGAATAACTAACCTATGCACCTGGCACGCGCATTCGGAATTAAATGGCCTCACTACAGGGTTGCCATAAAAGTTATTTTTGGCGATTTTTAAATTTCGCCAAATTACAATGATAATGGAAATTTTATAATAAATGCGCAATTATCAGTAATAAACTAGGGGGAGAGGACATTTGAATTTTCATACAGTGAGTAAAAGATAGAATATCTTCAAGAGATTTAAAATTTTTATTCATCTTTCTGCTGAAAAATATTGTTTATTCAAAGTATATAATATCATTTACAATAGAATCCAAGAATTTTAATCCATATAATAATGCTGTAAGTATACTAACAGTGTTATATGCTTTTCTATATTAATTATTTTTTAATTCTAAAATAATTTCTTAAGTTTAAAGGTAATGCTTTTTTTCATACTTTTTCGGAAATTTATCATTTTTAAGAATACAAGTAATAAACAAAAGAATTAAAACGAACTAATAAATTTTGATAAAAAATTAGTTACCTAGCAAGAACGTGAAATACAGCAATGTAAGATTTATTTGCAAACATTTAGTATATACACTTTTTCTTCATCTTTCTAATGAACTCTAAAAATTTATCACTCGAATGCCAGCTTTAATTTTTTTTACAATTAAAAAATAATGATTTTCAAACAAAAAATGCAACTTATTATCGTTTATAAAATAAAAGATGAAGTATTCTCATACTGTATAACACTCTTTCAGACAGAAACAGAAGCGGGGGATTATACACATATATAATAGTATACTAACAGAGTTATATGCTTTTCTATTTAAATTAATTTTTAATTCTAAAATAATTACTTAAGTTTTTATAGGTAATGCTAATTTTTTTTGTACTTCGGAAAATTTATCACTTTTAACAAGACAAGTATTAAACCAAATAATTAAAACAAACTAATAAATTTTGAAAAAGAAAAGTTACCTAGCATGGCCGTAAAAAAAGGCAATGTTCTTAACTATATTTTCAGGTATACTTCAGGAAATGGCGGAAATTTGTATTTAATTTTATTGGATGATAAAATGTATCTAGTATTCGTCTTGAATCAGGATTTCTTCCTATTGACCAGTTTAAAATGTGTTAAGATTTTCAATTTTGATACATACCAATTTGAGCATTTTATTCATTACTTTATTATAACTATAATTGCAGTATAATCGTGCACCACTTTTCATAAGTGTAATTCGACCCACTTTTGAGTCATTTCCTCAAGCGCATAGAAATAATTCTAAAAATAGGTTTTTCGAACTCGAGGAAAGTCTGATGTTCATCAAACATCGAAATCAAAACCTTTAGATTAATTGAATTATAAAATGCGATTTATTTTGACCTTTTCTTTTTCTTTTTACTTATTTTAATTAATTTCTTGACTAATGAAATCTGCCTTTTTATCGATTTACTCAACTTCGTGGTCCTTCTTCTGTAATTAACGCAGTACACACGCATTGCATTTGGCACGCCAAGTAGTAGCATTCATCAAAAGAAATCGCACAATTGTAGTTTAAAAAAAAAAAAACTGTAAAAACCAGAAAATGTATTCATGCTTTCTTCTCTTTCCACAGTTTTCGGAACTGCTTGTGAAACAAGTTTTAACTTATTTAGATTTCATAAGAATTATCTATTCAAATATTTGATTTATATATTATAAGAAAAGCTATCTGTTAATAAAGTAGCGCATAAAGAACTTTTAATAGAAGAATATAATTTTGTTTAATAAAGTTATTTTAATTTTTCATGAATGTTAATTTTTATTTGTAATTAATTAAAAGAATTTACAAAAAGTCTTTAAATTTTAAAAAAAGAACTCATTAAAAGTCTAAAAAAGCAAAAAGCAAAGTATGCGGCACCTTCAATAGAATGACATAATCTTTCAGAGCAAAATTGTTTTAATTACTCACGAAAGTTAATTTCCATTTGTATTTATGAAGATTTAATAAATATTTCTTACCAAATAGTTTTCCTTCAATCCAATTCTTCTGCCAAAATGCGTACATAAAGAATGTCGCTAACAAGCCAACCCTATTTTTCCTTTTTATGCAAAATTACATATATAAATAAAATTTCTTTTTTTAAATTGAGAAATATTACAAGTGAATCGAAATTTCTGAATAGTTTTAGTTGATATCCTTCTTTAAATGAAACATTTATTGCGATTTTCAGCTCATCCCTGTGTACATAGTACAAAGTACCAGTGTCCCACTCTCTGCTTTCTTATATGCTTATAACAAAGGGAAAATGCGAGAAAAAAAATAAAAAGAAGAAGCTTAATTGTATTTTTGTTCTATTCCAGCGTAGCTATTGCGGCAGTCTTGTCATGAGCTTTCCTGTTTTTCGGAGTAGCCAGTTTGTGACGCAAATAATATATAATCTATACTACTATTATAAATGTGAAAGTTTGGATGGATGGATGATGGGGTTCAATCACGCCAGAATTGGATGAAAGGTAGCGCAGAGATAGATTATAGTTTACAGATGAATATAGGCTAATTTTTATTCCGGTCAATTGAGTGGTTAATTTTTTATTAATTAAAAACTAACTTCTCCACCCAAAAATAAAAAAATCTGAAAACATCTGCCTGAGCTTTTTGAATCGTTTGTTTTTATTTTTCTATTTCCGGTGTTCTTTTAATATTATCTTACTATTCTAAAGGAATGTTTATTAAATTTTTTCTTATGATGTTCTTGTGTTAATATAATTCGTTATTTCCTATTCATTTCTCTTGATTTTTTTTCATGCTGTACTTATTTCTTTTACCTTATTTTCATCATTTTCGATTAATTTTTTTAGTGCATTCCATATTACTGCATTTATTGATATTTTTTCTATTTTCCGTTAATTTGCTGCAACGGGCATCGAAACCTTGTGATTGGAAATGCCATTTCGCTAAAATTGGGTGGCAAACTTTTTTTTTGGCAAAAATGACTATATATTAAAACTGTTCCATTGTGTGTTTTTGTAATTAAATTGTATTTGTGTTAGCCAGACATTTTTTATTTATGCTTAAAGTGGTATGTTTCCGTTAGCAAATAATTTAGAATTCCGCCAAATTTTCTCAAATTTCTTTGGCGATTGTTCGTTTGCGCCTGACAAACAGAAAAGTACTCTTATGGCTTTAATAACATAACATCCCCCCCACTCTAATGATGTTAGATGTAACGGTTATTTCAAACGTTTCCGTTTATTTTTGTAGTGTATGATAAATTTAAAATTAAACATTGTTAATTAATAGATCTTTTGATCCCTTCAGAAGTGCTTTTGAATGAAAATAAAACAGATAAATTGAAATTAAAATGTTCTAATCAGCATTGCGTTACCCCAACTGGTGCTTAAAATTCACGTCTTTGCGTTGCTCCAAATGACGTTGAAAATTTGTGCATGCATACGGTTTCGATAACATTTTAGACTGTCCCTTCTCACATATACATATCAAAATTTCCACGCGTACGAAGTCGCAGGTAAGAGCTAGTTTAGAATAAACAAAATATTATAATTTTGGTTTGAAAACCGCATTTCAAAATTTATTCGTATAACTCGTTTAGTTTTTGAGTATTCGTATTTTCAAACATTATCCGAAATTACTTTTTTCAGACTCAGAGGAGGGGGACTAAATTGTGTGTAATTAAATTCTGCTTTTCAAATTATTCGAAAATTGACAGTCCTCTTGGGTGGATACTTCCTTTCCGAAAAACTAAGAATAAGCAAAAGTGAACAGCGATTACCGGCCAAATGTGGTAACAAAGTTACAGGTGTAGTTCTAATAACAACAGCTGCTCGGAGGCCACACGAATAAGGTCGAGCTTTGGGGCAGAGCAGATGGCTTTGTCGCCGCTGACGTATAGGGGGAGAAGGGGCATTTAAACCCCCGTCGCGTGCGCAGATGGTCTAGGAAGTATACATATATACATAAAAAAAAGATCAATAATAAATAAAACAAAACCCCGTTTTTCCCTCTGCCTGGAAACTGAGTCACAATACAGAAGACTACTTAGAGAATAAATTATGGGTATATTTATTTTTATAAAGAATTAACTTAGAAAATGTGTTCTATAAGCATACGAAGAATTTTAATATTATCACGCGTGTTATCATCATTATGTCAAAGTAATTGCGTTAAATGATAATTTCTGTTAATTTTATTTAAGCAATTTTATGAAAATTATTTTAATGGATTTAATTATGTAATTTTAATGAACTTTCTGAATTATTTTAAGTTGCGGTGTGAAAACACAGAATTCATGAATTACGTGTTTGGGTCCGCACTACGGTTATGAACGGTCTAATACATCTATATTAAAAAACAGCGTAAAGACAGTAAATGTCGCAAGAACATCGTATTATTATCATTATTATTTTTTCATGAATAATATGAAGTATGTCATAGAAAGCGGATTTGCATTTGCTTTTAAAATGCTTACTAAAAATAATATGAGACATGCATTTTTTTATTCCACTGAATCTTCATGTCATTAATATGAATGTTCTAGACTAGACGCAACTTTCATCAGGTTCCAAATTTAAATACTATGTCTTAGTTATCAACTTATGCTGAGAAAAAATAAATAACCTTAAAAAAATGTAAATGTATCACAAATTATTACCAAAGCGTCGACCGAATTCAAAGATTCAACCCGCGACTCTCGGGCTGGTAGCCGAGTAACATAAGCATTAGACAAAAGTGACACTTCAGTCCAAAGGATATTATCTGGCTTATGAAGATAATGCTGCAAAATGTAAAAGAACATAATAACCACCAAAATGTAATACGCAAGATGGATCAAATTTGGTATACAATTTTAGCATACAACTTAGAGTCTTATAAAACAGATCTTTTAATGGATGAAACACAGCAACACAAAAATTAGATGGGTGGACTTTAGCATAAGATATTTATATTTAAATTTGGAACCCTCCTTTGTCAAATGATTAATTGTCGGCCAATTTGTGCTTATGCAAACATTAATGAAAAAAAATCAAGTAAAAAATATTACTTATGACAAAAACTGCATATCTGTATGAAATTTTGGATTAAATCTATCTACAGGAAAATGTATAAAATGCACACTCAATCTTCTTTGTGATGAAAACTAAACATACACACACCCTGTTATATAGAAAATACAGGTAAAAAGTTGATGGAAAATATTTACCGCGTTTCAGTTAATATATATATATTTCAAAATAAGCATTTGTTAAGTTCTTTTTTTTTTAAGACAATGGACATTTAAAATTCATTTATTCTCATTTCCAAGTTTTGAACTAATATTTTGAACTAGAATCTATCAATAAATTTCTTTTATAATTTGATTCTAGATATAGACTTCTTTTTGAAAAAAAAATCTAACATTTTTTCAGAACATTAGTTGATTTTTAAATTATCAATATTTTTCCTGATATTCAGAAACTAATAGTAGTATGATTGATAGCATTTTAAAGCTCAGAAAAAATTACTTTGTTTAGATGCAACTGAAAAAGCGAGGATCACAGGCAAAATGCTTCAAAATGAAAGGAAGTCTTAAGATAGAAGGAAGAAATCATTAATTTTATTTTCCTCTGAGTTCAAAGGGTTTCAATTTCCTGGATTGTTATAGAGATAAGTTGAAAGATTTTCAGTAGTGAAGGTGGTGAGCACATGGCAAGATGTATCAGATTTCAATGAAAGAACAGAAAATTTTGAGATTTCAAACTGCAAGAAATGAACTATTTTTAAATATCTAATACATTGCACTTTTTTTTTTGCTTCTTTAAAATAAAAATTAAAGTATGGTTTTTCAAAAACAATGTTAACAGTTTTTTTTTTTCAGATATCAGTATTTAAATCTCAAATAAGTAAGATATGAAGATTTCTGATACAATTGCTCTTTTTATTACTTGATTTTAATTAATAATTTCTTCTTTAATAATGTTTTAACAATTTATGTTATTTACAAAAACACAGTTTAAAATTTTTACAATTTTTTATTATCAACTATAAAATTTATTTAATCTATAAATTTTTATTCATTAAATTTGTACAATATTTGGTCTATCATGGATATACACTTACTTTTTATTATAAATGAGATGCATGAAATGCAGTTGAAATACTGTTATGGAAATCAATATTTTTATCACTAAATAATTTTTTTAATCTTTCACATAAATTTAGAGTTTTTATTTTGGCTGCACTTGATGCCAATAGCAAATTTTAATCACAAAGTTAAATAAATAATAACTTTTATCATACATAACTATATAATCAAGTATTTTGAAGGAAAGAAGTAAACTATTGTTACTAAAGCATAAGTAAACTAATTATAAAAGAATAACTACTTAGATAACCCAAATAATTTACCACACACATATATAATTTCAAATTAAAATTTGCTCAATTGCTTCTCTCTCCCTCCATCCTATCTTCATACCTTTTTACTATTGTTAATAAATAATAAAAATTGTTCCTTCTCTATCCTAAATCAATGACGAATTCTACATATTTTCATTTAAGAATACTATTAAATTATTTAATTTTTGGAAATGATCACTTCTTCAGCACAATTTTAATTAAATATTTAATAATTCACATATAAAATAAATTTGATTATCAGTAAAAATATAACAATACACCCATAAAATTCTAATAAGTTTGAGAAAAAAAAATCATGATTTTTATTTTTAAAAAATGAGTAACATTTTATATGCATTATGGATTTAATTAAATAAATATAAGTATAACAGAAATGTTTAAATTTCTAAATTTTTCTTGAAAATTATCGGTAATGATATTATAAAGAAGTTACTGCAAAAAGTTATACCTTCAAATTTATTTTGCTATACTAAATGAATTAAAAATTTCAGATTAAAAGAAAATTTAAGTTAATAATAAGACATGTACAGTAAGATAACATAAATAAGATTCAAATTCAAAAATATTAAAATTACATTTCCTTTATTGAAGTAACATAAAATTAATACACAGCAAAATATGGAATTTAAAAACATCAATTTTGCATAGTTTATAATTTGCTGAATGCATTTATAATTAGCAAGTTTTTCTTTCGCAAAAATATTTTATAAATAGATAAATACACACATATTAAGTCGGATATTGCACAGCAATTTACACTTACAGCAGACACATTTTTTGATGACATGTATAGCAATTTACATCCTATAATGACAACAAACTTATTTTATGAAAGACTTACCAGAGAGTAGACTGTGTGGAATGTGTTTTCAATTAATAATATGAAATATATTTCATAAGCAAATTAATTTTTTTCACAAAAATATGTTAAAAGAAAATCCCAATATTTTCAATACTCACAATATAAAAATAAAAAATTTCACACATTTTTATCAAGACAAATAAAAAAAATTCATTGATAGTTATTTAATTTCTTATAATACATTTTTTTAATATAAACCTTAGAAAAATAAGACACATAAAAAGTAAAAATTTTATAATATTTATCAATATAATTTATCAAAACTGTCCTAATACTTTTACTTAAGAACTGAACTTGTTTTTATAAGACTAGACAGGAAAATCCACACATAATAACTTAAAAATATTAGGAAAAACTTTTCAGATATCAATCCTTTTTAACCATAGGAGATATGTAAAAATTTCTTTAAAATATTCCTGATCAATATTATATTTTTATTAAACAAAAATTTAGGCATATTTCAAAACAGACCTAATCAAAAATAATTAGCATATTTCAGATTTAGGTATGCATTTATTTATATATACAAGCTCATCGAAAAATATTTTCAAAAATATAAAACAAGATTTTGCTTAAAAAAATAACTTACAGTAGCAATTAAGCTTAAAGAAAACATATATAACATTAAAAATAACACAGATATGAAAAATATGAATTAAATATTTTTATGAAATTTCCTTTCATAAGATAATAATCCCAACAACACTTGCACTTTGTTTATCTCCAATACCAATAATTCAATGAATAATGTAGCAAATAAATACAAACAGAAGCCTTCTATGATCTTTAAGTAATAGTATATATACTGTATAAATCACAGTAATTGCACCAATTATTAAGTCACAACTTCTTTTAAGAATGTCATTCAGCAACTATCTAGAGGCAATAGGTCTACATTGGTTGGACTGATAACACCAGCATTTACAGCTTCTCTTTCCAATTCCATCAATGTCCTAAATTCAGTGATAAAATACAATAAAAAATGATTTTAATATTTACTACTCAGAAATCCGGGTAAATATGATAAGAATCTTGATATAAAATAATTTTTCATGCAATATTTTTGAAAATTATACAATAGTAACAGCATATAATAACTAGTTACACATATCAGAATATGTATTTCAAAATTATCTTGTAAGCAGTTTATCTGAATTCAACAATATTACAATTCAATTCAAAATTAGAAAATAATTTAACAATCACATAATAAACCAGTTAATTGCATTTTCACTTGTCACATTCATACAAACTATATTCATATTCATAATTAACTTGATAATGGATATGATCTGAAATTTGATACTCATCTACAATTCATAAGATAAAATTATGCAACAAATTTCAGCTGCATAGCTTGTACATTAAACATTTTCTAAGTTATTGTTCATATGAATATGGATGGATTGAAAGACAAATTTTATCCAAATAGGTTTTTTGTCTGACATTTATGATTTTGAAAGAAATCTACAATTTTGGTACATAGCCTATGTATCAAATTTCAGCTATCTAGTTTAATAAAATTTTTATCTCATTCATCCACATAAAATATAATTGTTTTTAAAAAAATTCTCCCCCAGGAGTCTTAAATCACATATTATCAAATTTTTTAAGGACTCTAATGCTTTTCATTCTATACATCTTACATAAAAAAGTAAAAAGAGAAATATAAAAAAACTCAATGTTAGAAAATTTTCAAAGGAATTTAAAATAAGGGGAAAGTGTATTAAAAATAAACTAAAATATCGTATTGAAATAAATGAAAAAATATTGGAAATATAAAGAGATATTTTTTTATCTCTAAGAAATACTACTTATTTTTTTAAAAAAAGTATTACACATATTGTTATTTGTGCATAATTTTATACTGTTTTCAGATATGGTTCTTTTACAATAATTTCTATAAGCTATGAAGACAAATTTAATCAGCTGGTACCATACACGGTAAAAATTATTTTTCAGGAAAATTTTATTAACAGAAGTTGTGCATTTTTTTTCTTAAATTTTAGTTCATTTCAAATCATAAACGAAATTCATAAAATAAAACTTCTAGGAAAAAAGCTATTAATGAAAAAATTATCAATTTTGCTTGTATTATAAGTGAAAACTTCTCTTAATAAATAAAGCATCTCATTAAATTAATCACATTAAAAATTAATACCTTCTTATACATAGAGGCAAATACATAAGATAAAGATACTGCTCATATATTAGATAAATCTTAAATGTCTTCTTTACTTTACACTTGTTTATTTTATGTACAGTCAACAGAAATATTAACATATCTATTATAATAAAAATGGAGCTCGAAATGCGTTGCTAAGCGCAAAACTGGAGAACGGCTCGACCGATTCGGCTAATTTTTTGTTTAATAGTTTCGTTAAGACACGAGGATGGTTCTTATGGTGAGAAAAAATGAAAAAACTGCGAGGAAAATAGTTAAAACGACACTTTTCTAACTTTCCCGCCAAAAATCTGCATTTCCTTCCCCCACGCCAACTGAGTGAGATAGCAGGAAGTAATAAATTATGATTTGTTTAGAAAGAAATGCGCGAAGTCAGTTGGTTTTCATTCATAGATAACGGGATGTTTAAAAAAGAAACAAAATAGCTGCTTTTATTATTAGTCTGTATGAATATTTAATTATGCCTGCTCAAAATAAAATTTCGGCACGGAAGAAAAAAAAAGAATAACAAAGTGAAAATAGGGTTTGTAGAAACAAAATTAGTGAAGAAAAAAAGGATAGAAAAAAAAAAAGAAAAGAAAAGAAGGATGTGTGTGTATCAATATTATTTCCTCTGTGCGCGGCAGTTTCCAAGCTTTTTTTAAACTTTCGCATCTCTTAAAAACCAATTGTCTTTATTGTTTAGTGTGTTTACATTTATGAAAATTTGAATCTCATTATTCTATGAAAATGTAGAATTTTAGACCTTTCCCTCCACCATTTAAGTAAAATATCAATTCCGGGACAATCATTGCTCGGATACAAAGAGAAAGATGAATAGCACAATGAACAGAGCATCTGAAGAAAATAATACTAAATAATACTCTAAATGAATTATATGATTATCAAAATTTGTTTGGTTTAAAAATATTTTGATGAAAAACCTGTTATGAGACACAGCTAAATAAAATATATGAAAATTTTAGCGAGCATTAATACTGGCGAACCGACTGGTCGCCAAGGGCGGCTAGTTTTTAATATAAATATTCATAAATAGCAAACTTTATGTTACATTTTTTGTAGGAAATATTTTATGAAATATGAATTTGTTAATAAAACATTATTTGTTTAACTATGCAATTAATGAAATTTGATTCTTTTTTTATAGATTATATTCAACATACTTTAAAAGGTTTTTGTTTTTAAAAAATTATTTTTTACCTTCTCAGTTTACTAGCTTTGGATTGTAATTCTTTTTCTTTATCTCTGATTTCAGCTATTGTTGTCCATGCTTCTGCAAGGGGCTTTTGATCAATTACCCATCTAAGATACATACCACTCCATAGTATAATACTTTGAGGAGCAACTGTGGGCCAAATAACACGACTGTTCGGTTCATACATGGGATTCAAATAAGTGAGCAATACATCAGTTCGATTTAACATAGACCTATAAAAGTAAAAAAAAAAAAAAATCACAAAAAATAATAATATGGGGAAAAAATTAAAAGGTTAATTTAGGTGAGAAGACATTTCACTTAATTATTTACTTATACATATACATGGCTGCTTAATTTCATGAATTTGAGAATGTGCCTTATTTCCCAATTAATAATAAAACAACAAAAACATCACAAATAAAAAATTAATTGCTTTTCCTCCATTAATTAATTTTTAATTTTATTTTCAAATTCAATCTACAAAGATAAAATAATAATCAGGTTCTTCTTTCAAGTCAAGTTCATTACCTTTTTTCAATTTTTTAAAATTTGACTTGATTTTATTAATTTTCGATTTTAAAGGTTTGATTTTTACGATATTACTGGAATAACAATTGAATTTTAAAACAGAAAGGACATCTTTGGTGAATCTGCACAGAAATATGTACAACAAAACTTTATTTATTCAACCCCTAGTAAATGAATAAATATTTTTTTAAAAAAATTTTGATATATGTTTAAGCAACTGAGTATTTTCAAAAAAACAAACAAACAAAAAACACTGGTTTTGTTAACAAAAAAGTTCAAATTGTAACTATACATCTCAGAATCAATTAATCCATAAATAATTCTTCAACATATCTTTAAAGTATATGGAAAGAAAAAAAAAGCTTTTAATAAAGGAAATTGGAATAAAAAAAACTTCAACATGATTTTCAAAGGCTTCTCTCCTTTGACCATTTGTAACAATTAATATTTTTCTTTAAATAATAATAAAAACAAGCAGCTTATATATGTCTTGCCAGGTCTATAAGTATATATGCAGATTTTTTTAATAATTTTTTTAACAAGCTTTTTTTTCAAACTAAATTTACAGCAATTTACTAAAAGTAAGCTTAATCTTTAGCTTTTGGGGACCAAACTAAAAAAAAACTTCTCTTTCATTGCAGGACCTCAATAATGATAATAATAATAAAATTCAAGTTGCTTTCCCCTTTTTAACCAAGTTTGTTGAAAATAAATTATTTAATTAGAGTCAGTATTGAGTTATCTAGTCTCCATAACAAGTGGGCTGCTCTTTTGCAGTTTTGTTCCTTGTTGGAACCATAGAAATGCCTTTGTTTTTACAGTTTTATTTCATCCCTTCCTAAAACCCAAACTTTTTGGAAAATATAAAATTTAATATTATGTTGTTGAATAAATAGCATAACATTTTCTGCAGTATAATTATTTGGATTAAAACAAAATATCACCATTTATACAGATAAAATGAATAAAAACTTGCATTGTGAGTATTTGGAATAAAATAATTTTGTTTATTCATTGAAATTTCCAAAGAACTAATGAAACTACAAATTAAATTCCTTTCAAACTTGAATATTGTAAAATGTACTTCATTTTATGTCTTTTTTATATACAAAGCTGTGATTTACAGTGTTTTAAGAGAATAGTTGCCTGTATTTCTAATTAAAAAATGTTCACTTAATTCTTTGTGTATCATACAAATTACATTGTTATTATATGGAATAGAATAAACTTGTCTGCTCCACTGACTAAAAATATAATGGAATATTTCAATATTAATATACTGTATATAAAATTGATTATATATATATATATATATATATA
>JAOUZG010017793.1:2730554-2742065 GCA_026289955.1 Argiope argentata | reverse complement strand
GTGTGTGGGACATGAGTGAGGAGGGGCTCTTTCTGTGTTGTGTTGTGTTGTGTCGTGCTTTGGTGTAGGTGTGTGTGGGACATGAGTGAGGAGGGGCTTTTTTTCTGTGCCGTCGTGTGTGTTTGGGACATGAGTGAGGAGGGACTTTTTTTGTGTCGTGTTACAACACGGGACGTGAGAGGAGGGGCTTTTTAATGTCTTGTTGTGTGTGTATGTGAATGAAGGGGAAGGAGGGGCTTTTTTTCTATGTCGTGTTGTGTTGGGGGGGACATGAATGAAAAATTTTTGCGTTGTGTGGGAAGGTTAATCATTTCAATTATGATACGAATGAATATGGTTTATTGGAGTAATGGGAAATTAAGAACGGCAGTTTATTGCAAAGATATGTCAAATGTGATCAATTAGATACCATGCTGAGCAATCTTTGGAGATGGGTAAGAGTGCTTAGAACCTCAAGGGGGTGATTCAAATGATTTATGGGGTCGTTGTAGATTGTATGTGGGCTAATGAATGTATTTTTTCCTAGTGATAGGAAACGACAATGTTTTATTTTTTGTAAAGAATGAGTGTTTATAAATTTAATTTGTAGATGTAAGAAATAAGTTCTTGTTCACACTTGATTATAAAGATTAAAATTGGATTTCGGAAATATAACGCCTTATTACTGAGGCGATGGCGAAAGTCGGGAAATTTTCATGTACTTACAGTATGCTAACAGACAAATCTTTAAGTATTATGCTTTGTGTAGAAGGGATAATTCAAAGTTGTTAATCATTAATTTATCTATCGGCATATTTTGGGGAATAAAACGAAATTTGTAAAATAGGAACTTTCTGCTGAAGAATGTTGCCCTGAAGATGCATAATTGTACTATTTAAAGCGGTGAACGTGTTTTGAGGTGAAAAGATTTTCCTTTTGATACAAGGAATTTTAATTCATTCTTAAATTCCCATTTTATTTTAGTATAGTTACATTTCAGAATAGTATCAAGTTTTCCTAATTTATTACCTTTGGATTAGAAGATTAGACAAATAGATTGAATTACCAAAAAATGAAAAACGCTTATGTTTATATACGGGAAAACGTTTACTTCATATTTTCTAAATTTGTAATACATTACATATTTAGGCTTTAAAACATATTAACTCGCTTGAATGTCACAGAACTATGTGTAATCATTATTTATTGTGGACATCATCCGAATAATTAAGTACAAAAGAAATTAAAGGGATAACCTTATGTTTGCTGTATATAATCATTTAATCGGAACCTTAAAGAATTGACTTGTATGTTGTTTGAATGCCTTTCATAGATAAAGCATTATAAAGTAGACCGAATTATCAAAAAGTTGTTGAGGTTCATAGGCACAAATTTAGATCGATAAGCCATTTTTTCTGATATCACTTTTAAGTAAGTTTTTAATAGATTGAAACGATTTTAAAATCCTAAATGTCTTTCTATTTTTACATGCTCTTACGCAAAAATATAGAAATCGTTGCTACGAGGAAGCAAACAATAAACTTGTTGGAATGAAATGTACCTTTCAATTCGAATTAACATCTCGACTATTTTTTGAATTTATATTCATGTAGTCTTCAAACGCGAGTTTCCATTTTAGGACTAATTGAAGACGAAATTCCACCGCTGTATTAAGGGAAGATTGACAACGGTAGGCGGTTGTTAATACGCAGTATTGTGGAAAGGAGCGAGGACTAAATGGCCCTACCACTGATGTAGTTATTTTTGAAAGAAATTTTTAAAACTCCAATTCTTTGGTTGTGAATTTTTTGTTTTAGTTAGTTAGCAAATTAACATTTCAAATGAATGTCCTTTATTGTACCAAAATTCGTTATCTTAATGCCTTTTAAAAGGATTGTTGAAGTGTAATAAGTATAAACTTACATATACCGTTAGAAGTTTTTAATAAAGCTTGATATATGCAATAGTTTCCCACTCGATGCCAGGCATAGACAGAATGAAGGCAGTATGCGACGGAAAGCAAACTACAGAAACAAATTTGAAGGGGGGGACCTTTAATTACAACTTTTAATTTAATATTCGGCATGGTGTCGGTAGAAATTTAAGCACATTAATAGAGGAATTTGTGTAGTAATGATTTCAATATGATTCAATTGTATAGTTAGATTTTTTGAATTCAATCAATTTGAAGAGTAGACGGTATTCGATAAAAATTGATATTAGAATTTAAGGAATTTAATATTGAGAACAGTAGTCACTCAATCATATCTGGTAACAAATGGAACAATTTTTTCTGATAGAATAAGAGCAAAAATTAAAGAATGAATTGAATAACTTTTTTTTCCCATGCCGGAATTTCGGTTTTCAAGACTACTTCTTTGAACTTGATAGAACGATTGCAAACGTTCAAATGATGCAGGCACATAATTTAAATTTATATTTTATTTAAAGTTTCAGTCTGAGCGAAAAATCAATAGTAAATGTTAATGGGTATATTTTCCACTATTTTTTTCTTTGTAAGGAAAATTTTCTGTTCCACGATTGTCTTAAAGCGTTTTTATTCCTTTTTGCCGTGACTGCCACTCTTTAACTTATTGGAACATTCTTTGGATTGCAATCTTTACATTTCGGTAGATAACATTTTAAATGATCAAAACAGTCCAACCAGTTCTTTCAGTTAGATACACAGTAAATTTCAACAGGTCGTTTAAACTAAAATTATTCCGGCATTAGTTTTTGAATAAACACTTTCTCAATCATAATCCTAGTCACAGCATCTAATATTGATTGATTGAATGACCCATATAGCTATAAAAATGTTAACTTATCTTTTAAACGTATTTCTCATTGATATTCTCTTTTTAATGCAATTCTTCCTCGAGAGGATGCAACTCAAAATACCCGATTAGTTAAATATCATTTAACCGTATTCAAATGTTTTAACTGTTATTTCTATCTTGCACTCCTTATTACTGTATCATTGATATTTTTGTTGACTTACACGAATTTCAACGAAATTATTTTCAGAAATTGATCTCTTGGTAAAGAGTGAGAGTGAAAGTTTGGTTTAAAGTAAATTTCTAAAAATCTAAGATAATATTTTGATTTTTATAATATATTAAATTTAAATGTTATTCCTCATGTTCTTCAATTTTATAGGCTTGTTCACAAAAATATCGGAAACCATTTTTGTCCCAATGGGTATTCCTTTTATGGATTTTTAATGCTAAGAAAATAAACTAATCATTTTATTCTTTCTAAACGTATTAGAATTTTAGATAACTTAATAATCAATAGGATTGGACCGCGGCATTTTTTTAATAAACCACATATTCTCCAAGTAAGCCATATAATGGTTTTCAAGCTGAAAATTCTACACCCATGTACATTTGTTCTCTCAAGCCGAACTTAATATCAAAGAGGCTGTTTAATATGTGGTTTAATTTGCTGATTCTGACAGCTAAGCAAGATTTTTCAGACTGGAAACGGTTCTCACCCTGCCATTTTACATGCACCCTCGGCTCTCATCTTGGTGTCTTAAAAATTTGATTTATCCGCTCAATATCCAGCTTAACAGATTGAAGCCCGCAAACGAGCCTGAGATATTTCTCTAGAAATGGCATGAAACTGGAAATGGTAAGTAATCAAATCATTAAAATACTAGTAAGATTCAGTTTAGAATCTTAGTTTAGTAGCATTCATAGTGTGCTATCGTGCTTTAGTTAAGCATAATTTAAGCTAAGCTAAGATATTTCAAATGCACTGAATATTTCTACTCTAAAGGAAGCCGTTGTTAGGAGATAAATGTTTATAAACATAAATAGGCATAGTTTTAAATAATTAAATCGTATATTTGTTCCAGTATTTAAATACGGTTGCCCAAGGATTGGAAGCCTGTGCGGCAAGTCCAGGATAGTGCCAATCCATATCATAATTTCTCGTGCCAGAAAAATAAGTATTCCTTGGGGTTTCCCTCGTAAGTAACGACTTCTATCCACATCGTTAAATAATTAAAATAGATTTAGATTAGATTTGTTTTTCATCGAACAGAATACTCTCGCTGATTCATGTATTCGTCACTGAAATTTTGTATGTGTATTAGTTTGAATGATTACAACAAGGTATTTAATTTACTATATCTAATAATATTTGTTTTAAACTTTCTCCTGTAGCATCTGTCAAGATTGATCCAATTCGTCTGAAATTCAGATCCTTTGTTGTCATCCCGTTACTGCATAACATCGATCTTCCGAAGTGTTTGCTTAGTGGGGCTTCAGAGCCACGTCAACCAAAAGTAACATTTCAAGTTATTTGGAAATCAAACTGTTGCACTTATCAGGCATGTATGCAGTTTTATATGCTACTTGGGTTTGAAAACTTAGGAATGCTATCATTCCAGTAATTTTTGCTTTCACAAATAAGTTATTAGGTGATACATTTTTTAAAGATTTGTTCTGCTGTAAAGGACAGATCAATTACGAATATTGCAATTAACCATAGCGACTACGAATAAGTTTCTTTGCATATTTATTAAATGCTTTGATAAGGACAGATACTTTATTCAAGGTAACATCGATTGAAATGTAGGTAGATTTTTTAACTTAACCATGCAGTTCTGAGTAAATGACTTCGAGCAATTTTATCGTGTTTACTTTTTCGTGTATTAATGTTAGAATATTGAACAAATGTTTAAAAGACACTTTCTTTATTGACTAAAGTGAGAACTTCACTATTAAAACTCGCTAGAATATTAAAGACCTTCTTCATAAAGGCTTATATTAATAGATTCGGTACATAAAAAATTAATGCCTATTTTATTCCTTCACAGGTATATTTCCTGGTATCAATATAAATTGGTTCAGAATGCTGACAAAAACTTTCAAGAATGGTATTGGAAATGGCACTTCTGAGTTAAAGAAAATCTGTCTTCCCTGAAGTAAGAAGCATTTTGCTACGTTGATTAATTTCTACATTTTTACAATAGTCTTGTAACTTAGATGGTAAATATATGTAATGATTGGTACTCAAAATTATTAGTCGTTTAACTTTTAGAGGATGCAAATTCGAATTAATTTCATATTGATTTGTTTATTGACTCTTTTATTACTAATTTTTGAGTCTTTTTGTTTTTATGCAAGTAAGAAAATAGGAGCTAAATAAGACAAATTAACTCAAATTTTTTAATGAGTAAGCATGAGACATGATCGGAAACACAATCGAAAAACTTTCATTAGAAATATTCAAACTAACCTTAAGTGTTTAATAGGATATTCGTATCCCGTTAGCCAAAGTACCTGAAAGAAACTACACTATCATAACGTTGAAAAAAACTACACAAGACCTTTCATGATGATAAACTTGTTTGAATTCTGTTTCCAAAACTGTCTTAAATCTTGGAAAATGATTGGATAAAAAAATTGGATTATGGATTAATAAAAATATCTCCTTTTAGAATTTATAATTTAAAATATTAAATGATTTTCAAACAAAATTTAATGAATGCTTTTATTGTTATATTAGTTCATATGTCTGCATTACTGTGATAAATTGTTTTCGAAACTGATGGTAAATGCAGTCACGCAATTTTTATTGAAGTTCTATCTTATAACGCAATTTTATCCGCTTTGAAATTTTATGATTAAAATCTCTGCAAAATTCTTAATGGATTTATGGTAATCAACATTATTTTAATTTACTTACACTTGTATTTTTATATGAAGAAATACTATGGAATAAAGCTACCAATACTTTAGAGAATCTTTCATCTTGTACAAAAGCATAATTTTATCAGAATTCATGAATTATCGCCCGTTTTAATCCTGTTATATTAAAATAAATTATATTGAATATTTCTCCATAATTTGTTTTTGTATTTCTTTTTTATGTTAATGAAAATTAAATCTTTTTCTTCTTAGGCTTCCGTAGCCCAGATGTGCAGCGATTCCAATCTCGAACATTTTCAAGTTTCCAGGATGTCAGCCATTTTAAGAATACCGAGGTGGCAGATGTCTAAGCTTTTGAATTTGGGATTTTTTACGTTCCTAGATTTGAGTAGAGAGTTGAAGAAGGAAGAACATTGGCATAGACTAAATATGAGCAATCTCAGGAATTGAAATGAGGATTACACTATTTACTTTATTAATTTCCATAGAAGATTAACATGGAGATCTTGCTTGCAATTGGAAGAGCGGACAAACGGATAGTTTTATAATTTGTGTGCGAATTTGCTAGAATCTTTTTCAAGAGTATTCCCCGATTTTTTAGATGTATTAGATTAAAGTGTCGCATGAATTATTATAAAGAAACATATGCTGTATTAATCCATTATCCGAGGTGTTTCTGTAATGGGTTTTGTACCTTTTCATTTAAAGGTACTTTGTATAGATGAATGGTAACTTTACAATTGATTTTTATGGAATTGAATCCAGCTTCACAAATTATTGCTCTATTAAATTTCTTGATCATAATGTGCTTATGGGAAAACAGTATGTGGCTTATTTGTAGATCGAAGTGAGCTCTGACGCCTACCTTATTTGCTGTCATCTAGGATTGAGTATTTCGGTTGTTACATCTGAAAGAGCGAAGAAAATTTCTTTGATTATTTTAATGTTTGAAAAGAGTTTAAATTTTTGCTCTTGAGTTTAGAAATGTCTGAATTTTAAGGTAAAATTGTTTAGAGCGCCTAAATCGAAAGAATTATTGAAATGATAATAGATAGTTCTATTTTTCAGCCTTGTATTTTAATTATGTGCATAACATGTATCCCTGTATTATAGCAAACCACCATGCAAGCTTAAAATTTTATGTACCACATCCTTCCATTCACAAAGGTCAGGTCGAAAAAGTGAATTCAGAGAATTACTTTTAATATCAATGCTTTATCTTTCTACACAGTTTATAAGAATAGAAATAAAAATAATAAAGTAGAAAATTTAAATATTTAACTCCATTAATGCCTGGATACTGTGAAGTTCTTAAAACTTTAATTTGGATTTTTAATTAAAGAGAGGAAGATAATGCAAATATTATCTACTTAAGGTACACAACTTTGACAAAGCTGCTGATTGAATAGCAAAATCTTAAAGCTCGTTTTTTCCCCCTCTTGTCTTACGAGTCAACGGAACGTTTATTGTAAACGATATACATCTATAAAGTATAGGTGTACGGAGTATGCATTGCCGGTATATTTGATGACCAAAACTATGTACCAACAACTTCTGTCGGCTGTATTTCGTCAATGAAACTGGGTCAATGCAACTACCATTTTGTGTCCTGTACAGATTCAGAAACTCACTTATCCAATGATTTTTCCTTCCTCTATTTCGTGTGCTTTTTCATTAGAATGACTATATAGTTCATTGCATAAGAGGTTTGACTGATTCAAATATTTATTGCTATCTATAAAATATTCGATAAATGTCATAGAAAGTGTCTAAAAGTGTATGGTGATAGAAATATATAATATACTGTATTTTGATATTTCTTTTAACTAAGTCTGTAATTGATTATTGATGGAAGTTAACAATTGAAATTTCAAGTTTCTGTAACTGAATAATGAATGTATTTAATAATTACAAATTTTAAATCTTCCTAATATGTATTTTTGTTTATCTATTCTTACTTCAATCAATGTTAACACTAGGAATTTTTATTGTATCTTGCCAATTACAACTTTGAGTATAAAGATATTATATATTCTGATATCTGCAAAATTTTTTTATCAATTATGAAATCTAAATATTTAATTTTAATTATAAATGTTTAATATTTAATTTTTAATATTTAAGGTAAACATTTTTAATTTGAAATCATTCTAAAATTTATTTGAAAATTAAAGTATTAAATTTAATGAAGTATTTAAATTAATGTATTATTTATTACATCCATTTATAAATTTATTACATCCATTTATAAACTTAAAATTGGTTAAAATTTTAAATTGAATAATTTAAAAAATTAGAATTAAAGATAAATTCCGATTGGCTTAGCCGGCAAGCCAATCGGAATTCCAGTAAACACTTTTTGATTGCCATGCTTGATCACCATGGTATTCAAAAAGTTCCAAGAAAAAATACTCCTTAATTAGATATTAGGCAAAATTTATTAAAAATGGGTTTCTTAAATGTCTTTAGTGCAGTTTTTAGATGTATTGAATGGATGTGATAAATGATTAGGTAATGTAATGTTAACATTTAAATTTAAAAAAATAAAAACTTTAAATGATCAAATCTTTAATAAAATATATTAAAGCTTAAATTTTATTAAATCATTGAAATTTTCTTTTCATTTTAGTAAATCTTTCTACTAAAGTTTATTATGTTTTGAGACATCTTAATTAAAAATTTAAACATTTTAAAATGAATGTTTTCATTATGCTCCATGCGTATCACGATTCTGTATATTTTAAATTTGTATAGTTTTGTTTCATAATTAGTATGTTTCATATAATTTAAACTAAAATATTGAATTTAAATTAAATCTTTTGAAATTAAACCTTTTCAATATGAATAAAACTTTGAATTAAGAATTCTATTGGTGTGAGCATACACATAATTGATTTTAATTAAACATTAGATGTGCAAAGTGGATTTTAAAATATGTCTCAGCTCTGACTGTTTTGTGACGTCACAGCAAATTTAGAGAAATGTCTTCAATATAAACTGTATTATATCCGATTCTTTTGAAGCATAATTGAAAGATACATTTTTTCCGAAAAGTTGTCAATATTGTTGAATGAAAATATATAATTAAAGGAAATGAAATTTATATGAATTTGTGTTTATCATATAATAAATAAGTTTTTGAAATATAATATATTGATACTTATGGGAAAAACATTCCATTTTGCTGTTTTCATTGTACATCTTTATTTTGCAATCACTTTAGTGCATAATTTGTATTTCAAATATGTACTTATTGTAAATATGTAACTATATTGTAGTTTTAATGTTCAATATTAATAGACCATGTTTTATATTAGTACAAAACATGTTGTAAACTCCGAACTACACATTTCTAAATAAAATCTTATTGTGTTTTATCTTTGTTTTGTAAAGGTTATTTAGCTACTAATTTCTGCAAGTATTTATTACAATTAAAGTTCTAAAAATGTGGTTTTCATGAAGTTTCAATACGATAACTTTTAAACTAAACTACATGCGTATAATTTAAGGAATAATATTGGTTGCAGTAACGTAAATATGTATCAAGCTCCTTTTAACGTCTTAATTTTTCATTATTGTAATAAAACCGGAATTTATCTTATCGTTTTTTTAAACCGCCAAATGTTTAGTCTGCGATTTTTGCCTCATGCAAATTGAAAGTGGAAAACATGTAAATTTAATCTGAATATTTCAGGGATGACTATAATCTTAGATTTAGGATTTACCGATACCTGTCTCAAGAAATATGTATTATGTTGGTTAAGTCCGAAAATAGTCATTTTGACTGTATAGAATTGCTATAAAACGGGAAATGAATTTAGAGGAAAAAGTAATCGTGAAAGAAAGCAGGTTTCATGTATATATATTTACATCCTTTTAAGCAATGTTGATACAAGGCTTTTCTTGTTAACCAAGCTGAAAAGCAGATAAATTCTTTCTAAATCGCAATTTCTCCTTTGTACAGGTATACAATAATCTTTTATTTGTCATATACAATTAAAACATGCAATGTTCAAATTGCTAATGGAGAGCTAAATGTATTTTGTGTCCCTAGACAGTGCAAGATTAAGCAATAATTAAATTCGCATTTTGAATTTAAAATTGTTGAAACTTTTTTGTATTTTTTTTTAAGTAAATGCATTAAAATGTGCTTATTATGATACACGATTGAGTGTTAACCACATTTGAATTAAAAATGCTGTACTGCATATAACGGCACATAAAAAAAAAAGGGATAAACTCTTAAAAACCAGACCAGTTATTCTTTATAAATATTAATATATTTTATGAAACATCTTATAATTCTTAGAAATAGTATTTTTATAAATTCATCCAGAAGATCATCCGTTATCTTTTTAATCGACCTTTTTCTACAAGCTTCTCTTGGTTCAGATGTTTGGGCAGTTATAAAGTCGAAAATCTATTGAAGGCTGTAACCTAGAAGCACCATTACTCACTTGCAGGTAAGAGGCTAACTTTAATTTTGAACAAAAATACTTCTCGTATTTTTATAGTATTTGAAATCATATGAATTTGAGTAATCATTGAGTATATTATATTACATATATATGAATATTATTTCAAAGAGTATCCATTATTATGGTAATTATTTTTTTGCATTAATTATGAAGTTGTTAAAATTGCGTAGGCCATCAGGAGCAACGGAAGTTGACTTGCAAGATTCTAATATTAAAAGATTTTCAAAATTGTAACGAGTTAATCAGAACGTTTTTTGTTTTGTTTCTCAGTTACTTTATTAGGTAAGTATTTTAATGAGATACATAAACTGTACACCTTTATTTGCAAAAGTTCTGTTTATTTATGTCATCTTAAAATGCAGTCAAGGCAAATATTATACTGTACGAATAATGCTTTCAAAGTCGACTGAAGAAATTCGTTTGGATTGCGTTTTCACTCATCTTAGGAAGAGTAAGATAGAGCAGAAACTTTTCTTTTGGATCAGGCACATCTGGATTTTCTGTAGATAACCACCTGCAGCAGGTTAAATTTTTTATTGCATTAATATATAGATTTATATAATATTTAAATAAGCGATTAAACAAAGGGTTGTTTAATAAGCATATTTTTGAAAAACGACTTCTTCATTGTCAACGAAGAGTGGAAAAGGGGAATTGATGTTGAATATTTTTTTACACATAATTTTAATAATTTTTCAGAAAACTCCCTTACTCCTTTCTTTCCGCATTCCGAAAATATTTTTTTAAGAACTTGCACTTTCATTTGAATTTTACTTCTGAGTTACGCAACCTCTCCCTCTCCCCCACACTAATTTTTATGTTTTGAAACCAAAAATACTTCCTCTGAAAAATTCAATTCTAAAACTGTAAAATTTCAAAATACTTTCCAACTTTGGCAAAAAAGCATTGGGGAAGTTTTACAATCTGATATAACAGTTGTCACGATGAAATTTTAATAAAAGTGACAAAAATTGTAATCTTTTCACAACAATATGAGGAAATAAGAGATTGCTTCTGAATTTCATGCTTGCGTTTCTTTAAATAAAGAATATGGTATATGTATATCTTCGATTCTTATTTTAATCGAATTGGAGAGGACATTACTTTGTTTTTATCTTTCGAGCCTTCTTGCTTTAATGTTTTTAAATCAAGTATTTATATTCACAGGCTTACTTGCATTTCGCTACCATTTTATACCTTCCCCAATCTATTATTCTATCGAAAAATTTATGGATTTTCCCGAGTGCACATGAATTGCAAGATAAGTTACAAAGTGTGAAAACATTTGATTGGGAAGTGACTCTTAATTGTTCCATATTTCATAACGAACTGTTCTAATAAAATATCGACAGAATAAGCCGAAAATAAAGGCTTTACAACAGTAAATCGAC
>JAOUZG010017793.1:2708163-2730154 GCA_026289955.1 Argiope argentata | reverse complement strand
TCTAGTTAGTTATAGTTGTTAAAGATTTGATATTATTGAATATTTTATTTGAGAATTTCTATTTATTAATTACTTGGAACTAGGAAAACAAACTTGTATGGCCCTTTCAGAACCAGCGGCTCTGACAGCTGTCTCATCTGAGAAATTGGAAATCTGCAGCTGTTCTTGTTATCTATCCTTGCATATTTTCTTCTCGCGTACACTTCGCAATATGAATTTATTATGATTAGTTACATTTTTGACATTGTATTCTAACTGTTCAAATTCTTTGCATTGTTACGAATATTAGTGAGGAATTTGATACAAATATTCTCGTTGCATTTCGACTTTCACATTTTTGGCATACCACAAGCATGATATGCTATATATCTGGTATCTTTTATGTAAAGATATCTGGACAATTCCTTTCTAACTTTTTGTATGAGAAGCTGGATTTGGAAAATAATTTGAATTCACCTTTGACAACTATTTACTTAGCCTATAACAACAAACTTAATGCACTATACTTCGAATAAATAATGAATGACCGAAACGTTTTAAGAAATCTTGTTTTTTGCAGCTAGGTAACGAATTTTCTCAAAGATTCTTCCATATGAATTCTAATCTTTGTAACCTAGAGTGAGTAGATCATTCAAAATTGTAATAACCGCTCTTCAAGAAATCTAAAGGATTAAATTTTCTTTCATTCTTGTGAAGGAAACTGCAGATTATTTTCCCAGTGTCTTTTCAAAAATCGCTTTTATGTTCCAAACTTTCCCAGGTGTTATATTTTATATACATTAATATTAAACTTTTTTTCTCTCAGTTAATGCCTTTTAAAATAGATTTAAAAGAATCACAATTTATCTAATATTGATATTTGGGTTTTCCTTGTTTGCTCTGGTATAATGTAAAAATACTAACTTCAAATTCTCAATTTATATTTGAAGTTATAGAATGTTTTTCTTGTTTAAAGTTGGCAGTGATTCCAAAATTCAAGAGGCTCTTTTAACGATGTACCACGAGGTTATGATTTAAGAATTTAATTCAGTTTCCATCTCGTTTTAGGAGCAAGAAAATGGTTATTTCGGAAAGGATCTCGCATTTTGAAAGACGATGAGAAAGACATTTGAGTCGGATTCCGTTTCGTAATCCCCCTTTTCAAAACACACCATCTCACTGAAGGAAAGGGTTTTGAATATTATCACATTTAACCTATGCACGATCAGTGGATGCACATACATAGAAAATATTCGATGAAAATGGGTTTCGAATATAAAATCTTTCACTCCCAAAGATGTCATCTTACACCATATCACTTCAGTTTCATGTACTGTTAGTATGAAAACGACTTCGATCGGTGCTTTTAACTGCGTACATGTAGAAAGAACCAGTTTTAACATGTTTCTTTCTACATTTGTCATTTGTGAACATTTAAAACGTTGTTAACATGTATTGAAATTGATTCAATGATTGTTAATATATATTTAAAATTAATCTTGAAGTACAACAGGGATAACTGAATACCTTCTTCTAAAAAAATCTTTGCTGTAATTATATACTAGACAATCCATTTATTCAAGGCAAATTTTAAAAAATTGTGGTATTTTCTTGACCTTTTTTCTGTATTAATCTTTAAGCTGCTATTTTAACCGTCAAACATTTTCAGAAGTATTTATTAATGAAATGTATTTGTGATATTTATTCTTGGTGTATAAATAGAAATAAGCCTGTGAAAAGCTGAAACAATTTTAAATTGGACTTCTACTTGCATTTTTTTACAGTCTAGTCAGTGAGGGTTTACTGCAATTGCCCAGAACCCAACTTAATACAGAATACTCATTTAGAAAACAGATATCGAGATTGTCTGTTTTACTTAATGTTTTGATTTCATTCCTATTCTTTTTGGTTACTATTAATTACAAATATCAAACGGCAATTCCTTAAATACCCCTTTACTTCATACACTGTTTTTCTATAGATGATGAATCCTTATGGTCAGTATGACACTGTTTTTACTTACTCCAAAGGGTCCGGTAACCGGTTCCGATTCACATTTTAACCCTTCTCCACAAGGGCATATGTACTTGTATTTATTCTCTAATTTGTATTCTTCCTGGTCTTCAAAACAAAATCCACCTAAAAAAAAGAATGAACAGTCTTTAAAATTTTTCTCGTGATATTCTGATTTAGAACCTTATTTTGATAAACATCGGATTTGAAATATAGAATTGAATGCGATAAACACAATTTTCAGAGCAGTATTGCATGATTGAATACTTAAAGTTTAATTTTAACAATGCCCTACCTGAAAGGAACTATAAGGCTATTTTGAGTTCTGATCAGATAGTGAGAACGATACCTGAGCCTAGCAATTCTTTCCTCCCTAACATTTTGTGATCACCAGAAGGAAGGCGTGATTCTCAACGTAGGATTTAGCATGCACTATATTCCCATACGCAACGTGTCTTGAGAAGAATCTGGTTTGGAATTTCAAAGCCCGCAGAAGCCATTGATCCAATTTAATGCTTAAAAAGTGACTACTAATCTTTTAGTGTTTTCAAGCTTCTTGTAAAAATAGAAAAATGCATTGGGAACTTTTCAATACACTTTCTTCACAGATAAATAATACTTTTTCGAGTACTCCGTTTTCATTCAGCCAAATTTATCTTCCCTGTTGAAGAATTGCATTTACAAGAAGATTTTGTCAATAATGCAGCATCAATAATGTTTTAGAAATTGGGGTTTAAGGGCTTTTATCACAAATTCTTGATAGATAATAAATTTTTTTTAAAAAATAACCCAGTTTAATTCCATTATGGTGGGTTTCCGCTTTAGAGTTGTCGGACTCACTGCCCCCCCCCCCCCAACATTTGCGAATTCGAAAAATGGCCCAGTTGATATTTTAAGCATTTGTACTTTCAAAACGGAATTTTTAAAAAGTAGATCAAATATTCATTAGATACTAAAATATATGAAAAAATATATTAATATTCTGTTTAAATTTTGGAGCCCTTGGAAGGACTCAAAATTCATATTCGATCACTTGGACTATGAATATATAGATCAACTAGCAAAGGAAGCCATAATGATAGGCAACCCTTTCACTCTGCACAAACCGCAGTCCTGTTTTGGAATTTCAAATTAGGACAGCTGATTTAAATACTCATCAAGAAAAGCGGAATAATAAAGAAAAGGGTCTACCACCTGCAGCATGCATAGGAGGGAGTAAAGAGTAGGTTAAGATCATTTCAGGATCTGATCTATGCCATTCATGTTTTCCTAACTTCAATCTCCGAGAAAATGTAACTGACCTTCTGAAGAAAAAACGGATGCAATGAAGTAGGGTGCAAAATATCCACCAAAAATCTCTGGCAATTCCAAACCTCAACAGGTGGAAACGACTACAATGATTAAAACATATCCTCACAAATAATTGATCAAGACCTATATTTCGATTTATAATGAGATTTATGTGCAATGAGAGCAATCTATGATTAAAAAAACATAAAAAAGTTGTTTTGATTTCGTATTCAGAAACCAAAATAAATTTTAAACAAAATTCTCCTTTTATTTATTACCTACGATGTATTTTTACTTGGTTTCTGTTTTTTTTGTAACTTTCTTGCTTTCTTTGCCATTTATTTATTCATATGTGTTTTGCAATAGTATTTTTTTTCTATATTTTGTTCCAGGTATTTGTCTTTTCCATAAAAAGGAAATTACTTTCATTCACCCAAATTGGAAGAATCCTTTTGCATTAAAATAGGAATGCAGGTAACATATTGTAATGTTTATATTTGGTCCAATATTGTTTCTAAAAAAACTATGTGATTTTTCAATTCCTATTATTAGTTGACATTCTATATATATATTGTGCAAATTTTCAATTGTTAATAAAATATTTTTTATTCCACCACTCAACCTCTTTTTTAAACACTTGATGTTAATAAGTTTTTTCAAATAATTCATTAATTAAATTAAATTCATTTTTAACACTTTAAATAGAGTTTTAGTAATTTGTAATGAGAATTGAAATCAACAGACAATAGCTCAATCGGTAAAATACGAGGATTTTGGTATTTTTCAGGTAAACGTGAAGATTGCGCGTTCAATTCTTGCAAAAATCAATAATATTTTGATAAATTATTTATATTAATTATAATTATTTAATGAAAAGTAACTAAAATAGTTTTTTTTTGCTGACCTAAGTAGGAATTCTCAATTATTTTAATATTACTTGTTATGGAGGCGTTCATTTGGAAAGGTTGTAAAAAAATATCACAATGATGATAACTACGTGCAATCAATTTATAAACAACAAAGCCGAGTTCACTTACCTTTCTTCATTAATTTTTTGCAGTAGGAGGTTGTAAAAGGGGGGCTGACAACGCAGCATTCCTCTGCACCGCAATCCTCATTCTTCTTGCACTTGACTTCTGTCTCACAACGCTGCAAAATAAAGAAAGATAAAGAAAAGATAGGTGCAATTGTTTTTGTAAAACGCAAGGGAATGAGGTATAGTTCGGTAATTTTCTAGAAAGTACTTACAGTTATAAGATGTATTCTAAGATTTGTTTTTATCTTTAAACCAAATACATAATTCCAAATGCTCTCATGTTATATTCTTTGAGAAGTATTTATTGCTATTACATAACGTAGGATTGGCTTAGACAGATTTCTCAAAGTTACTTCTGTTGTATTTTCTATGAACTTGACGAGTTAAGCATTACGTTCTACTTCCTTTATTCCTTTAGAAACAAAGATTTAAAGCACTGTTTTTGGTGAAATAAAGTATTAAAGTCTAAAAATTATACTTTTCGAATTAATCTTTTTCTAACTAGCAGGAGGGTAGAAGTCCTATTAACTAAATCAAAGAGATGGACACAGTCAAAGGTTTTGAAAAACTTCAAAAATCAAATAAATAAGAAAAATTCATGAAATTAAAAAAATATATGATACAATCCCCAAATTCTGCTATATTTATGAAAATAAAAAGAATCTATAAGTTAAATCATGAGACTTCATTACTTGTATATTACAAAAATAAGAATTCGGATTGTTGGGATTACGGTAGTAAGACATTATAGAGTTCAATTATGCTGAATCAACAAATTTTTTCCCTCTTAGAACCTGTTGGCATAGAACTAAATCATTATTTTTTCTTTCCGGCCATATTAAAGAAGTATTTGTAATTATTTCATAGAAATGTTTTATGGCTTATTCAATAACTAGATTTTCAATAAACGGATAAAGGGAGGGGTGTAAAAAATTATCACTCACGAAGGGAAAATGGAAGATAGATTTTTTTTTAAAAATCGTTTTGACCTAATTTCAACGCGACGTATAGATAAAAATCTCGTGATAGGAAAAATCCCTACCACTCATTCATGCAAATGATCTGAAAGGACTGAAAGCGACGCCTTTATTTTTCCTGTTTCAATATAGTTATCTGAAAAAGAGACTTGAGGTTCTGTCTGCGCGATAAAATTGAATTGTTTTAAAGTGAATTGGAAATTATTTCTTATGCTATGCCAACCTAAGGATTCGATTAATAGAGATACGAACGTATGAACTGAGATTATCTTAATTATTAGAAATGTATTTTACTATGATGTCATAATATTTTGTAATTTTATATCCAGTCACATACTTTAAAATAACTATATCGACGCTCATTTCATTTCAACTACTTCATACTTTTATCATACTTCTAATTCATAGTGTTTAAAAAAATTCAAAGAGCGAATAATTAAAAAAAAGTTATTGAAACCTTTTCTTTTTTGCACCAGTTTTGAATTAATAAAGTAAAATTAATTATCCAACATTAGTTAATGTATAAAAATCAGGAAAGAGTTGACCTTGTAAAATTGAACACAAATCGTAGTTCGTCATTAAAATAAGCCGTACTTTAGCTTACTTCATCTACCTGACCAACCTTTTAGAGCATTTTCCAGACATCCACAAAGGGTTGCCTACCATTCTATTCCCTTAAAAAGGGCAATCTGTCACGAGGTAGTTGATTTCCAATCACCGAATTCGATACATTCTTCATGCGTAAAAAGATTGCGATAAATTTGCCAAATGAAATATTACCGAATAATTTTTTAATCATACATTTTCTCTTAATGGAGAGTATCTGTAATATGCGCAATTCATCAATTGAATACAACTTTAATGTCTTACCGCCACACAAATGCAGACGAGGAATATAATAAAGGTATTGAAGTGATCCATGGCTGCGAACTTTCTCAATTCTTCTGCCTTGGTTGATATGCCAATTCTTAATTTTTATAGAAATAACAGGTGGGCTCCTTTTCTTCAACAGATGTTTGTTAAATTTCTTGCTCTATTCAAGATGCGAAACGTGATTCAAATGATTGATATAAGGCAGTAAGTAATGTTTTTTCACTTTAAAGCTGCATTTTAAATATTTTTCTTTTTCATAAAAAAAGCATTTTAATGATTAAATCTTTTGAAAAAGAAAAGGCACAAATTTTTGTGTTATTAATGTTTTTATAAGATATCAAAAGTCATATCAGGACGACTGTCTGAGTGTATGTTTAAAAAATAATTTCAAAGCTATTGCGTTTATTTCTTGATATTATAAATATTGTTATTTTATTTTTATTGATTTTTTTTTCAGCTTTAGCCCTTTGCCTTGTTATATATACACTGAAGTGACAAAAGTCATGGGATGACTGTTAATACCGTGTCGGTCCTCCTTTTGCCCGGCGAAGTGCAACAACTCGACGTGTCATGGAGTCCACAAGTCGTTGGAAGTCCTCTGCAGGAATATTGAGCCATGCTGTATGTATAGACGTCCATAATTGTGAAAGTGTGGATGGTGCAGGAGTTTGGGCACGAACGGACCTTTCGATGATGTCCCATAAATGCCCGATGGGATTCATATCGGGCGATCAAGGTGGCCTGATCATGTGCTGGAATTGTCCAGAATGTTCTTCAAACCAATCGCGAACAGTTCTGGCCCGGTGACATGGCGCATTGTCATCCATAAAAATCCAAGTGATCTGCAAGCAGCTGAACATAACCATTTCCAGTCAATGATCGGTTCAGTTGCACCAGAGGACCGAGTCCATGCCATGTAAAAACAGCCCACACCATTATGCAGCCACCACCAGCTTGAACAGTGCCTTGCTGACAGTTTGGGTCCATGGCTTCGTGGGGTCTGCGCCGCACTCGAACTCTACCATCAGCTCGCAACAACTGAAATCGTGACTCATCTGACCACGCCACGGTTTTCCACTGGTCTAGGGACCAGTCGATATTCTCACGAGAACAGGAGAGTCACTGCAGGCGATGTCGTGCTGTCAGTAAAGGCGCTCGAGTCGGTCTTCTGCTATCATAGCCGAAGGAAGACAAATTTCGCCGCACAGTCCTATCAGACACGTCCCTCGTATGTCCCACATTGATTCCTGCAGTTATTTGACGAAGTGTTGCGTGTCTATTAACATTGGCCATTCTACACAGACGTCGGCGGTCTCGGTCGTTAAGTGCAGGTGGTCGCCCACTGCGCTGTCCATGATGGGATGGGATGGCTGAAATTTCATACTCTCGGCACACTCTTGATACTGTGGATCTCGGAATTTTGAATTCACTAACGATATCCGCAATGAAGTGATCCATGCCAACATTCCACGTTCAAAGTCTGTTAATTCTCGTCGTGTCGCCATAAATCACGAAAAACCTGTTCACATGAATAACTTGAAAACAAATGAAAGCTCTGGAAAACGAACTGCGCCTTTATACTATTTCGCTGCGATACTACTGCCATCTGTATATTTGCATATTGCTATCCCATGACTTTTGTCACTTCAGTGTATTGTGAATAGATTTCATTTTGATAGAAATTATTTTTAAGATAAGTACTTTAATGAATTTAGTTTCATTTTTTCTCCCATCGAGTTAAATCTTGTTGACTGATTATAGTCAGGAATAGAGAAATGACTCGGAAATACACGTTTTGAAATATGGCTATTTGCTTAAAATATTATTAACAAATGTAACGATCTATTTAAAAGAAGATGAGTTTATCGAATTCTTTAAAAGAAAAAATAGCAATATTTCCTTCATTATAATTATAATTAATTTAATTCTGTAGGTATTAAGAATTTGCATACAAATTAGTAAGTTGAAGTTTGTACACTATAGTTACGTTATTCTTTCATTATTCATTTGTATCTCAAACGTGTTGCCATTTAGGTTCTATTAAATTTTCTCTGACTCGAAACAAAGGCAAATACAAAAAAAAGAATGTTAACCCAGTGATATTGGCATTAAAATTCTATTTAAAATCATCATAATAGAAACAATAAAAGACTAAAATGATACTCCCCCATTAAATTGCGGAATTCAAATGACTTTATTAATGTCATGAGTAAGGATATCCATTAAAAGAATTTAAGAAAAAGGAAATTATGAATATTAATGCACTTATCTACTTGTTTTGAACACAAAATATGCCAATGCATTTATCATTCTTTCGATTATAATCGCACATTCCAATTAAATACATGCATTGCGATAAATATTATTTTTCAAAAGCAAAATATTTATTGCACTTCTTACATACGGAACTTGAAATGTTTAGTTTTTTTACAGGATAACCAAAAATGGAAAGTGTATTGAAATAGTTATCGGATAAAAATCCGGATTGAGATATTCTAGTATTATTGTAACAGGATGTCTTCAGATGAGATCTTATCTTTTCATTTCTAAAATTGATTTCAAATAAATTATCCTCCACATTACCTAACTTAATCTTTCATTTTTAGCAAAATGGTTATCTATCTATTCGCGACAGACTTCTTAAACGTATTATCTTTCGCTTTGTACGATATCGCTTTGTAAAGCGATAACGTAGGCGGAAGGAAAATGGACGAGATTTATTTAACCTTGGCATCGCGTTTATAAGCATAGCTGAAATTGAAATTTCACTGTCTGGAAATAAAAATTAGTTTTTAAAGAAACGTCTGTTGCGGTTTAGCATCAAGTAAGCTATATATTTTTTAAAAATTTAATTTTAGTTTTAAAAATTTCTAAGTTTTGACAATTTTTAAGCGTTTATGTATTTGTTTGTAAAATTCAAATTAAACAACATTTTGTTAAATAAATTTAGATATTATTTACCGAATAAACTGAGTAATTGACTGTTTAATTTACAGTAATTGTATTAAAAATCAATTAGAATCTAATTCTAAAATCTAGAATCTCTTTAGAATTTAAAATGAAATTAGAATATCATTATTTCTTAAGATAATGCTCAAAGGAACTTATAAGAATAGATTTAATTATTTATAACACTCTCTTTATTTTATAAGAAATATGTATTTTATAATAAAAATTTATTTTACAAGAATTTTGAAACATTTGCTTTAAGAATTGGATGAAAAGGAATCACAGCATTATTGTTGGCGTGCATTTGTAGATACGATGAAGTAATTGCACATGCTTGCAGTGTCTCTTTTATTTTACTGCAAGATTGTTGCCCTGTAATATATTATTTTCTCTTAGAATAAAATCTCCTCTTCAGCTTTTTGCTGCTTCCGATATTTTTGTTCCATTAGTTCTTCCACAGTTTTGGCAATGTTCTTCCACTGATCATCGATATCATCACTATCCACCTCTAGCCCTGCAATAATGGTCAAATACACAAAATCATCAATTAAGGATCTACAGCCACTTGCTCAAATCCTTCGAAGTCGTGATCGTTAAAGCTATTATGCGAAAATTTCTTTCACTTTTATACAAAAGATTTGTTCAACCAATTGTTCACGCATGCCAATCCTGATGAAGAAGGATACAGGCCAATTTTGCTTGTGACATTACTGTGTTTCTTCGCCACTCATTCCTCGAAGCATTGCCATTAAGACAGCCATTTGTTTTTTACATTATGTTTTACTCGTTATGTGCCATGAGAGGATCTCGTTTAGCGAAGTTTAAATGAATTTAACAAGATTAAATGGTGTCTGGGAAAACGTCATTATTTTTTTGTGCATTATTCAATATTTTTTATTTTCAAAAAGGACATTAATGCACTAATATTCTGCCGCAATGACGCTCCCTTAGGATGATCCCGGCAGCATCTATAACGCAGTTGACTACGTCACTATCTGATTTTATTTTGTCTTTCGTTCATTAATTCCTTTAAATTTATATGCATAAAGTTTTCATGCTAATAAAAGTTCATACTAATTGCTATCAATGAAGGATTTAGGTATATCGGGACGTTAGGCAGCACACATTACAAACTTTCTTCCAATGAATCGATCAATTTAGTTTCATTTTTTAATATAGTTTTAATTTTTTATTCTAAAATAACCTTTCCTTTTAGAAACCAAAAATGGACCAATTATCAAATATTTATTATGATGCATGATTGCGCAGCATACGTATTTGTACTCAATTATATTCAATCAGATTCTTCACCTTTCTAAATAATGTAAGACAATGTGAAAATAATGAAATAATTACTAAATTCACCATTTATAGTTTCAAACTGCAAATATTGGTTTAAAAGTTTATAAGTTTTAATCTTTTATTTTTTGTAAATTTATTTATTTGATAGTTACACAAATAACTTTTTTTTGACATCTTTGCAATCTTTTTCCTAGTACAGCTGAACTTAGTTGCCGGGATAGTTTTGTCAGAAATTTGTTAATTGTTTTTATTTCAAGTAAAGCTATTTATTTATTAAGTGCTCTAATATCCTATTATCAGGTTTGTACTAAGTCATGATGAGAAACTTAGAAACCGCAAGTTTTGAGTGAGAGAGGTTTTCTTTATTTCTTCCAAAATTTTCAAGATCAAATTTTTTTCAAAAAGGTAGCTTTTTCATAGCAAACATTACGACCAACTGAAAAATAAAACATTTAACTGCGAATCCTTTTCAAGAGAAATAGTTTTATTATTTAATATAAAAGAAATTTAAATTTTATAGTTTTTTAACACTTTAATATAGTGGTGTACATTTTAATACATTAAATTACCTCCCTTCATAGGTTTCAAATTAACAATATAATGATTTAAAATAAAAGTATTGTGGTGAATACCAACCATATATACCAGCCAACATCCCTCGGACTGAAGTGCACTTTTGGCCCAACGGATTTGGTACTGGACTACCAACCAAAAGGTACGGAGTTCGGGCCTAGCGCTTTCCGACACACCCTAAAATGGTAACCCATTCGACCTTGGATAAACGCAACCTTCGCAACTACTGTCGTGGCGCCCTCTATCAGCGACTCACTGCTCTAGAAGCGCATTCAAATACGACAAGTTGCTCTTCACCACCAACCCTCGCACGTAGCTTCATTCAACTGTCGTGGCGCCCTCTATCGGCGACTCAAAGCTTTAGACGCGAATTAAATACGACAAGTTGTTATCGTTCGCAAAAGCTCACTGGGGAGATACTCTGTGGTGAATACCAACCATATATACCAGCCAACATCCCTCGGACTGAAGTGCACTTTTGGCCCAACGGATTTGGTACTGGACTACCAACCAAAAGGTACGGAGTTCGGGCCTAGCGCTTTCCGACACACCCTAAAGTATAATAGTTTAAGTCAATAGTAAAACTAATTAGTGTCCATAAATTAAAAAGTAAAAATATTTATAAGAAAAATGATCTGAAATTTAGATAAATAATATTTCTAATTGTCATAGAAATTGAAATGAAAACAATCCGATGCCAAAATATTATGCAAAATTAATAATAATTGAATTATATATAGAAATATATAGGAGATAAGGGTGCAAAGAAATAAAAATTTATGTTTACTGGTCGTATAGGCAAAATGATCAAAGAAATTTGCTTTTTGTTTCAAAAGATTTAAGAAAGAAAGATTTTAAGATTTAAGAAAGATAGGTGTCCCCTTTTCATTATAATACATGCCATAGATCATTGACAATCAAGTATAAAAAAAAGCTGACAACGAAAAAAGCATAATGTTCAGAAATTCGAATGATAATTAATTTTAATTTTAAAATTATGAAATAAAGATTCTTTTAAAAGAAATGAAAGGACAAAACTAAATTACCATGAAAGTATTGCCAAATTGTTGTAGCATGAGACTTCTGCTGGCGCGAAGTTAAAAATTACATGAATAATTTCTTAATGTCACCCTGCATTTAAAACAGCGTGTGAGATACAGAAAAAAAATCCACATTTCTGATTTACCTATTTTCTCCCGTGAGCCGTAACGTTTCAGGTTCGAGACCCAATTCCATCGAAGAACCGTCGTTTAGGGCTGTCAAGGCCAAACGTCCTCCTGCTGTTGCAATGTGGAAAGGTTGTGCTGTGCGCATATCAGGCATCCTTCTCGTCATTTGACTGCGGTTAAAAATTACGAGGTCTGTCCCAAAATGAAAGTATTGCAACGGAACATTAATATATATATATATATATAATATAAAGCGCTACATCATTTTTTACAGGAACTATACGTTATTAAAAAATTATTGTACCTACAGACCATGAACCAAAAATAATTTCGAAATAGTCGAGTACATATTAAATGTTAAGTATTACCATATCATACCATGTGTTTTAGAAGTGAATACCGTAGTATAGCAGCATACAAAAATGTGGTCTACCTTTGGTTTTCTACAAAAAAAAGTAATTATTGACATTGTGCTTTTCTTTCAGGTATAAAGCTAAACCATGTCGGAAACTTCCATGGAAACAGCTTCTCAATTCATAGATGGGCTGCAAGTGGCATCCATGTTTTCAGTGGATCTTTTTCGTTCCGCCATGCAGTACAAGCCGAGACCGGACGATATCTTTGTCGCCACTTATCCCAAATGTGGAACAACGTGGGCCCAGCACATTCTCATGCTCATTTTTCGTCAAGGAAAGCCCATTGAATCGATAATTGCATTCATGATGGAAACACCGTACATCGAATTGATGGGTAAATTAACCTTTTTCTTACATTGACAGTTTGAATTTTTTTTCATATGTTGCATATTTAATTAAAATATTTTTCGAATTCACTTAACAGATGAGAGAAATGCTCTTTGTAACTGTTCACGAATATTGTATTGCATTTTCATAGTCTGATAAATATCAAAGTTTAAAAATATGAGTATATTCTCCTCCGATGTCCAGTAATCAATGTTATAATTTCAGTTCAAATAAATTTAATTAAACATATTTTTAAAAACATTTTTTTCATTAGATTAGAAAAACTGTTGGATTTATTTGTTTTAAATATTTTACATCTCTTTTTGAGGAGTTTTATTATTTTTCTATTTGCCTGCCAGGTGGCGTCGCAAGTAAGAAATAAAAAGAAATGTAATTGATGAATGATTGATATTTAAGGTCTGAAAATATGAAAGTAATGTTAAAACCCTTTATGATATGTGAATATAAAAAGATTTAAACTTTTTGCACAGCTGTAAGCTAGTGAGAAAGCGATTGCAATTTTCCAATCTTACACACATGAAGCAAAACAAAGAAAATAAAACTGTTTTATAACTCAGATTGAAATGAAGTCAGTAAACGCATCTGTAAAACAAGACGTATCTTAATTATAATGCAGTTCAAATGATGATATTTGAGACTTAGCGTTTGGATATTGTCAAAGATAAAGCATTTGCTTTAATTTCTTTCATATTTGTGTAGAAGGAATTTCATAATTGATTTTTTCCTTCTCTTTCTGAAGATTCTGATATTTGTGCAATTGCGCCTTCGATTATAACAAAATATCTCAATATTTTAGCAATTTAATTTTTTAAATGATTAATTGCGTATGAATATTGATACTACATAAGGATAATTATTATACATAAATAAGGATAGCATCTTAATTAGAGGAAAAAATTTTATATACATAGTTTTGATAGTAAATTATGAAATATTTTACAGAAAAATGTAAAGACAAAAGTTCTAGGATTATTTTTATTTGAGTAATACTGAATACATAAGACATTCCAAGTTAAATTAGCTACAACAAAACATTTATTGCCCCAAAAAATCGTAAATATATTTTTTACAATCAAAAAGAGAAAAGTCTGAACGAAATTGTTAAATCATAAAGAAGTAGAAATATTATTATAAAGATTTTATGAACAAATATAATTATATATATTTAAATTTATATATATATATATATATATATATATATATATATATATATATATAATTTCCACTTATCGGAAACCTTTATATACATCGAAACATTTTTCAAGAATCTTGGATTTGCAATAAAAAACCAGTTTCTGCATATCAAATAAAATTATTATGTATTGAATGAAAAATTAAAGAAGAATTTTATTTCATGACTCAATAGAGATTCTTAAAATCTTGGAAATAATTTACAATCCATAAGTGCAGTATTTTCCAAACTTTCTGACAATAAAAGTGTTATCCCGAGAAAGTCTTGCAAACAATAGTTGGGAAATATTATCCTTTAATGTGCATTTACCATCTTTACTATATTATCACGGCATCCTAAGCGATTGTTTTTGAAAAGCATTTCATAGTAACCATTGATCGAATTTGCGTTTTACGTGCGTTTTCCCCACTTGACTGAAACAAAAATTCGAGTCAAACCTACACTTGTAATCGCAAAATCGCATACCAAATTTGGCGTATTTAAATAATTCTATTTTTGAGGTATATCAAGTTTGAATGTATATAAAAGCACAGACCGACAAATGTTGAACCTTTTGTTGGTAGGATTTGGCTCGAAATTCGATTGTTGCTTAAAATACAGACGTTATTTCTTCATATCGAATTTTATCCTTCTAACTCTCTTCATTTTGTAACTAACGTGTTAACTCATATTGGAACAGACTTCATCTCAAGCGTTTTTACTGAAAAATTAAGGAAAAATCGATAGTTATGTATAAAGACCGTATAGGAAATTTTATCCATCTAGTTCAGAACGTTTTTGAGTTATGTTTGACACCGGCATTAAGACGGAAATTTTCCAAAATTTTGATTTTTCTACTCAGAGTGGCATAAAAGAGTAGGAGTCATCAAAAGGTCGAGTTTAAATTACTTGGCGATTAGTATATTTTCTCTATACAAAGCATATGAGAAAGTATAAAGCAATAAGCTATTGACAATTTATCATGCATTACTATTTGCTTTTGTTCTGAAAGTCAATTTCCTAACTTAGAGCAAAGGAAATTTTTATTTTGAATGCAGTTTAGCTTTAAACTTTATGATTATGCTCCTTAAACGGAAATTTTGAACTGCGAAAGAGAATTTAAGTGTAGCGTTATAAAGAGAATAGAAGTGGGATCATAAATGAAGACGTGCTAAAAAGGAAAAATGAAATTTCGACAAACAGGAATAGACAAGCAGGAACAGTTTAAAAACTTGTTATTCACTTAATTTTAAGGTATATATTTAAGATTATTTATTCTTTATAAGTAAACTTAATCCTTAAAAGTTAATTAAATAAATCGCTTTTATTAAGAAAATGGTGAAAAATTTGTACTTCTGTACAATTATATTTCTTTTTAAGAACATTTCTGTATATCAAATTTTGTCCAGGAATCTTCGTATTCAATATGTAGTGGTATATTACTAAACCATCTTTATATGCTTATTTTTGATAAGAATTTAATTTCTTTTTTTGCACTGATAAAAAAGAGAATTAAAATTTTTTCCCATGAATTAAAAAAATGAATAATTAGAAAAATATAATACATTAAAAATATTTCGGTTTGGTCAAAGAATCTTTGCAAACATCATTTCTAGTCACATATTGTTACTTTATTCCAATTATAACTTCTTAAATTTTTCCTGTTTTAGTACCAATATGAATACTATAATACATATTGCCAATTGATTTATTTTCATTTATAACCCTGCTAGTAACTTCTTCAAATCAAGTATTTAATCGGAGTGATACAAAAGGTTTCTGCGCATCCATTATTCTGGTTTTGTGAATTAATATCTATTGGAGGTTATCTTTGAAATTATGTATTTATCTAGTCTATTATTAACCAATTAAATACTTTCTACATATGTTCACGATAATACACATCATTATGGCGCCGTTCGATATGTATTTTTTTATTTAATAAAGAGGAAATCTTATTCGCTGCATTGGGAGTTTTTTGCTAAATTTACTCTCAAATCATTTGTCATTTGTATTGAGTTCGACGTTTAAAGGAATCATCACTTGACATAAAAAAGTGGGGCTTGAGGGACTTGAAAAACAAGTTGCGTAGTAAAATGGTTAATGATAATTCACAACCAGTACTTGTGCAACTATTCAGGAGATAAACATGTAGGAAAATCTGAAATTATTTTAAAACATTTATCTATTTTAATAATATTTTTTATTATATTTTATTTTAATATTTTATAATTGCTCCTGTATTGAAAGTTCAATAAAAAGTGAAATTGGAAAAAGAATTAAAAAAAAGGGAAGAAAGACAGAAAGTAGATTATTTTTACAGCCGGAGTAACAAGTAACATGGGCAAAATTAACACAAGTGACATGGACACTGAATTGTTCTTTAAAACATAAAAATTCTGACATTGTGCGAAAAAATGATTACTTGTTTAGAAGATCTTCATTTAGTTATAAGCAACGTCGGTGACATTGAAATGATGTACTAAAAATTGTTGCCAATCGTAAAGGTCAAACAATTCATATAACTTTTTATATTAGATGGAAAATAATCAAGTATCAAGACAATAATAACATGTTAACATACTAATAAGGAACAATTATTCATAAAAACCATTAATTAACAATTGCCTTAAATTAGTGATTTTAAAAAAATCCATATTCTGAAATTAGGTGCTAAAGGTGCAGAAATCATGGCTAGACCAGGAGCCATCAAAACCCACCTTCCTTATCACTTAGCGCCAAAGTCCGAAGAGGCAAAGTATGTTTATGTAGCTAGAAATCCCAAAGACTGTTGTGTCTCCTACTATCATCACATGAAGAATACACCAGGTCACGGCTTCAATGGGACCTTCGATCAGTTTTTCGAACTTTTCATATCCGGAAGAATCGACTACGGTGATTATTTCGATCATGTTCTAGGATGGTACGAACACAGGTGAGAACTGTTTATCTTATAGATAATGGAGGCAACTTAGCATAAAAGAGGGAAAAAAGAATTTTTCAAAAAAATATTTTATAATATGAGAAAATTATAAATGATTTAAAGCGTTATTAAATATCCATTGTCAAATTTTGTCCAAAAATCCCGTCTGCAAATGGTTTTGGTTCTGTAAACTTTGAAATGTTCTGAAATGAAGTTTCTTGATTATAGGTACTAAGAAGAGAATCTTTTTTAATCTGGCAAAACTTTTTTTAATGAATTCAATTGTTTTGATTAGTATCCTTTAAAAATTTTATTCGATTTAAGAAAAACCTTTTACATGTATAATGCAAAGAAAGATTTGATTTTTTTCTTTTCCTTTTACTCATAATTACAGTAAATGAAATGAAATTAACTAAAGAAGATGATAAATTTATAAATTTAATGCTATTTTATTGTTGTAATTTAAATTATCATTATTAAAAAGTGAATTTTGTGAAAAATGTGAAATTCTTTTCACTCAGCGACATTTCTAAAGTTATAGGAAAAAATATTTACCTAATGTTGATTTTCATTATTTATAATCTTCTGTAAAGTTTTATTTAAAAAAATCACAACTGAGACACATATGGTTATCTTTTAAAGTTTTAAAGAAAATATCATCTTTAATAGCTTTAGGAAAGGTCTGCCTGTAGGGAGCCCAAAACAATAATCTTTCAGGCACAAATTCTGTTTTATTATTAGAAGTGGCCCGAATCGGAATGAAAGAATATAAATATTTTATTTTATTTTATAAATGGTTATTTATTGTTTACAATCATGAAAACAAATTTTATTTCCATATTGCATTATTTATATGTATTTTATTTTATGATTTAAATCACACAAAGATTTCCATTAATTATTGTTAAAAATAAATAATATAAAGTTTTTAATTTCTTTTGTCATATATTTTATAGTTAAATAAGGCAATGACAATTAAGTTTACTTGGTACAAAAAACAATTGACTTAATTGATGAATACTATTTCTAATACTATTTTTTAATATTTTTTATTTTACTCTTTAACAAAATTTCTAAAATGTATTTAGGAACAAATTTTGTATTCTAATATATTTTTTTAAATAAATAAACGAATGACTTTTTCTTATTTTAGTATTAATAAAAAAAGGAACATCAACTTTATTTATAGATTTATTCTATTCCAAAATTTATTGCATTGTTAAAAATTTACGTAAATTTTTCTATTTCTGTAGAAATGACTCGAATATTCTTTTCATAACTTACGAAGAAATGAAAGAGAATCCAGAAGCTGCAGTGTTAAAAATGGCTTCTTTCCTCGACGAGGAGAAATTTGAGAAAACTTTGAAGGATGATCCTGAAAAATTGAACAATGTACTCAAGTATAGTAGTTTCAATCACATGAAAGAGTTTTTCAAAGCGAGCTGGGAACAAATGTCTGGTTTCTCGGAAGAAGAAGTTCAGAAATTCGATTTTCCGGATGAAATCAAACAGGCTTTTGCGATTTGCCGAGCAATGGTGGAGGATTCCGTCCCCAGTAAGGAAAAAGAGTTCTTTTCTCCTTTAGTTCGAAAAGGAATTACCGGAGACTGGAAGAATTATTTTTCTGATGATCAGAGTAAAAGAATGGATCAAAAATTTGCAGAAAGAATGAAAGGAACGGAACTTCAAAACATTTGGAAGAACTATATGTGATTAACATGCTTCGTTCCAAATTTTTTTGCCATTTTTTTTCTTTTTTGGTTCTGATATATTTTAAAGTATGTCGAAAATTTTATTGAACTCGGATTGCGTCTTTAATAAATTATGTAATTCAATTTAACTTTCTATGAAAAAACTTTTGAAATATGTTTCAGATTGTATGTATAATTTACAGAATGTATGTATAATTTATATAATGTAAATAAGAGAAAGACAAAACAAATGCTAATAATAAGGGTTATTATTACTTAATAAAAGTTTAATAAAATGAGTTCAAAATACAATTTTTTTAGAATTTGTCTAGTCATTGTGCCTGGAACACTGATTAGTGAACATAATAATTTTAGGATGCACAAAGTGTTTTAATGTCAGTTGTAAAGTTTTGTTGTTTCATTTCTATCAATTGACTTTCAAATTTGGCAGTTTTTATATCTTTTTAAGCACTTTATTGCTGCTTAATTTCATGTACGTTACAGTCGTCTTATCTTCTATACAAATGTTGCTTTTAACATTTAAAGGTGTTTCAAAACTATTTTTTATTCTTTTCTCGATCGTTATTATGCATTATTTCGTCAATGTTTTTTCTTCTTACTTGAAAATCCTTTTTTTAATGCAGAAAATTCTTTTTGTGATTTAAAGAATTTATGTGAGAATAGTTAATTATTAAATACTGTCTGTAAATTCAGAAATATTGGTATTTATCTTGAGTTAATGTTAAAACTAAGCATTATGAGTAAGATTTCCTCCAAAATAAAGACATTTGTTACTAAGCAATGCAACCAAATAGCAAGGAAAATTTCAATTTTGTAGGAAAATTCTGTCTTTTTTCATATTTTTATAACAGTTTAAGTTTTAGACTCTTATTTATATAATTTATAAAAACTGCCATCACTAAACTTTGCTATGAAAATTTATGAGAAATTATTGAGTAAATCCATATGTTTTATATGATGGTTTCAGAATAAAGTGAAATGAATTGTAAATACTTGGAAAAAATATGATAAATAGCTTTTTATATTCTTTCACCTTTCATATTCAATTTTCGATTCACTTTTTATATTTTCATGTTTTTTTTCCATTTTGATTGTCATAAATCTATTTAAGTACATATATTCTTTGTTTTATAATTTTAAATACTAAATTTCATTAATAAATTGTTTCTAAAGTTTAGAAAAGGAAAACTAAGAAATGTATTTTTATTGGCTAATAAATTGTTTAAATAGTTTTTATATTCTTCATACCAAAAGTGTATTTCCTATTTTTTTAACAACGAAGCATCTTTTATTGCCTTTAATTAATATGCATTTGAGAGTAAAACCATACATTGAATAAACTGTTATTATAGATTTTAATTGTATTTTTATAATAAAATTAGTCAAAATTCTCCTTTTAAGCCGCAGAACTGAAACACATAATGTAATTACTATTTATAATACCAATGAATGTGTATGGGTGTATTTTCTATCTGCAGATTTAGCTTTTGACTTAGAATTTTCAAATTTTTCTCAGGTATACTTTACAGAGTGAAAATGTACATCACGGAGAGCGTTTTTGAAATTTTAATGAATTATAGAATAAACTAGATTTTGATATTTTTTTCGTTATAGCTTCTGAAAGTATACTGTCACAAAATAACTTTTGAACCATTTCATGGATCTGAAAAATATCTTTTCAGTGATGTTAATTGAGTTTATTGTGAAATTCTTTAGTCTATATTTAATCAATATTTAAATATATATCTAAGTATATTTTCATAGCAGTATTTTCACTGTTGATAACTAAGCCGAAATCGTCTACATAGTTTCATTAAATATTTGCTTGCGTGAGTATCCTCCAACGTCGAAAACTATAAAAGGATTCTGTTGGTATCTTTTTAGTTTACAGGATAAATAAGAAAGTGAAGTTAGGATATCTATAAATAAATTTAGAGGTGAGCCAAATATGATAGAGCTATATTGCCTTTTTATAGTATAGTTTCAGAGACTTGTTTTGCCTACGAATATATTAAATTATTAACTTTTTTTAGCAATCTAAATATTATTAAATATGTTTTATAAAAACTGTTTTATAATTATTTTGGATGATTCATATTTTTTTTTGTTTAATGCTGCTTGCCTTGCCCATGCCATATCGGGTTGAGGTTAGACTTTAAAGCTAATTTTTTTCTCTTGGATGTTATGCCAAGGGCAATACTGTGCGGGTGCTGCTTGTTTGTTAATAAATCGAGGATTCCTTAAGCCATAAAAAGCTTTTCCAATACTTTTTGGCGATAATTTTTGTTTTAATTATTCTTAGAGAGAAGTTATTTGTTATCACTGAGAGACTATGAACTCTAAAAACAATTTTGTTTGGAAAAAGTTTGTGCTAGAATTCAAACAGCAAATTAAGATTTTCGGAGGATCCATTGTTATATTTTATTGGGTGTTATTATCCTTAATTAGAAATCCTAAAATAAATTATTTCTCATTTTTCTTAATGCTTCTCTCTTTAAAATTTATAAACTGCTCCTGAATTTTTCTAGGAAACAGATACATTTTATTCTACAGTTATTTTAGTTTTAAAAGAAAATATCTGTTATTGTCATCCGTATCGCCAGATTACTATAAAAATCTAGCTATTTCATTTATTTCAAATAGTTTTCCAGTTTGTTTGAAATATTTATATTGCAATATATAAATACCACAAGGGATAAAAGAAAGCATTAAAGGTGAATACAAAATGGAGTTTCAATTTAATAAAATTTTATCTAAACTTCAGCAAGGATAAAGTTAGAAATCTTAGCATTTTGGAAACGAATCAGTCTTATAATTCCATCGGAATATTTTCATTTACTTAATAATAATTCGTTACGTTTAAAGTAATGTAATGCCTCAGTTTATTTCTATAAACTCCATTATTTTTTGTAAAGATGATAATAAAGCATTGTAGAGGAATTAATAGGAAAATATTTGTATCTTAGAGTTAGATGTATAGAAAACAAAATTTTTTGATATATTTTTTTAATTTTTGGAATCTAATTTTGTACTGAATTGGCGTTGTTGTACAATTGGTTGACAGAAATTGAACAAAAGGTGTTTTAATACCTTTTTTTTTATAAAAGTGTATATAATTTATTTATTATTCCTAATTCATTTTGCAATTCGGATTTAGAAAAATACGTGTCAAAAAATCGGATACGCTAGTACGTGTCAAAAAATTACTCTCATCACTTATCATCGAAGGAATCAGTAAATGTAAACAAAGTGTCTTATAA
>JAOUZG010017793.1:2668813-2703163 GCA_026289955.1 Argiope argentata | reverse complement strand
TATATATATATATATATATATATATAATATTAGTCAATATTGTGTGTAGTAGAAAGTATGTACTCTGTATTTGATTTCTTTGCAAAAAGCGAACAAATTTGAATTCGAATGTAAGTTGAATGACATGTTTAAAGCATCATATTTATGGTTTAATTTTTATAATGAAAAAACATACATAAATATGTAATTTAGAAATTACAGTAACTATCTGTAACTTAATCAGTTTTTGTTTTTCATCCACAGGATTTTATTGGTCTCTTTATGAAGAAGCCGATTTTTTTTAAAAATATCGTATATTTTCAAAACAAATTATAATTATACTGTATCGCAGCTTTTTGTTCATTTGTATATATATAATTTATATGGACAAAAGTTTAAAAAAATAGCATTTAATCAATTAAATCGCTTGCCTGGTTATTTAAAATCTGAGATTCTAAAGTTGTTTTTACTAAAAAAAGCTCTCAAGTAATTTAGTAGGAATCAAGTTATCAATTCTAATTAAAAACTGATATGATAGTCATTTTGAAAATTATCATAGTTGCTTCAGAAAATAGAAGAATAAGCAGGTAGAAACGTGAGAAGTTTAAATAGTTTTTTAAAATGTTTAGTCTTGATTTAATGATATAATAAGATATAAAACAAATCATTCCGACTTGAGATTCTTATTAATTATTTCTGCTTTTTTCCTGCTCAGACAACTGAAGTATAACTGCTGGTAAAATAAAAATAAAAAGTTTAATCTTGTTTACTTAGAAGTAACTGATGACATCCAACAGCATAATGATAAAGTTTTGAGAAATGCAAAATCATCCTAAAAAATATACATGCTGCAGTAAATGCAATTCAGATGGAATTCTGATTACAAATTTGATGCAATATTTTTATTCAATGGTAAGTTATACTAAAAAAGAAATCTCAACCTGTAACATAAATGTCGTAATTGCAGCTATTTTATTAAAATGGATGCATCTGCAAATTTTTGGAGTTCCAAGAAATTTATGTGAGCGATGCCAGCTTAAAGAGTTTAATTTGTGTTTCTTATATAATATTTATGATTGAAGGAAGCAAGACGATTATATGACGTAAATTCTAAAACGACTTATAAAAGACAATCAAAAAGTGTGATCAGACACTGTCAGGTTGGTTTGGATACAAGTACAAAGTATTCTTCAAGTCAATCACTTCTGAAGAAAGTTCATGCGAGTCGGTAAGTAAATTTCTTTTGTTTATAATTTCATATAAACTTTCGGAAATCTTTCCTCGCTGCTATGTGTATTTCTATTGACAATAAAAATGTAGGATATTGTTTCTGTATATGTGTTGATGCTCTTCAAGCCATATCCTTGCCCTATAGCTAATAATTTGGATATCATTCACAGTAGAGGGAAAAACTGTTGAAACCGTTCTGAAAAAGCGTATTTTTGGTATTTAGTAGTTCATAACAGCAGTTTCATTCATAGAAATACCATAAAATGAAGCATTCTAAAGCTAATTTATTCAAATATTTATTAAAATTTTTATAAAGGATATTTGTAACAGAACAGCAGTTATGAGAAAGGAAATGGAATAGTGAAATATGTATATATACTAACATTTTCACATACTGTAATTAATACTTAGTAGGGTAAATTTTGGCATCAATTAAGCCTTACAAAAATAAAGGAGTGAACATAATTTGATGATTTACATACTTGGTAAAATTAACTTTACGATGATTTTTCATTTTAAAGTATTATTGAAAATATTATTGCTGTTAAGAGGAATGAAGTCCCCAAAACGCATTTTTCCATAATTTTGACCAATACTGTCTTTTGGAGGATAGAAATGTGCTCCGTGGAATGATTTATTTGAAATTTTATTTAGAATTTTAATTTATTAAAAATAAAGGTGAATGTTGAGGTTTTTCTATGATAGCTGTAGCAAATATTATTTCACAAAAATAAATTTGTCAGTGTTTCACAACTAAAACAAAATGTCTTTTTAATGATACTAATTTCAAAATCATGCAATTTTTTTCTAATTTTTGGCCATTTTTTAAAATTTTTTGTCTAATTATAAATACTCCATTGCTGACTTAAATATTAAACCCTTTTCATTGCTTGATAAAATATTTAATATCCAGATTATGTCTTGTAGAAATGTAAAGAAGAAAAATTTAGTTTAATATGTTTATAATTTACAAAACAAATAAGAAATAAATTTACAACGCTACAGAAGTTACAAAAGAGATGTACCCCCAAATTTCATTTTAATATCGCTATGAAGTCTTGCGACTGCTTTCTACTGGCAAACTTCATGCACTTAATAAACAAAACATACGTAATACAATTAAAATATCATGCTTTGAAAATTTGATGGATTGATGGGCATGAAATTATGTCTAAACAATTTAATTCTCTACAGCTCCTTTCAAACCCTTCTGAAGAACTTCCAAGAGTTCATTTCTATTTCAGCTTTACAGACCCTGTCAACAAAAAAGACTTTATTCCAGACTACCTCAAGCAATTAGCCTTGGAAATCATCAATAACATTCCCAAAACAGACATTAAAATTTACACTGATGGCAGCAAAATCAATAATACAGCAGGGAGTGGGATTTACATCGAAACCCCTCATCGAAGAGTCTCTTTATTCCAACGTAACCCTGACTTTTGCTCTGTCTTCAGAAGTGAACTCATCGCAATTGAGATTGGTCTATAGGCGGTTTCTGAAGAGAACAACTTTAGTGATGTCTGGATCTTGTCAGATAGCCACAGTGCGCTTCAACATCTTAAAAATCGACTAAATGCCGGAGATCGTATAAGTATTTCGATCCACAATAAGCTCAAGACCATCTCTCAACATCATCAAATACATCTTCACTGGTTACCATCACATGTAGACATCCACGGCAACGAAAGGGCTGATAAACTGGCCCAAGAGGGTTGCTTTCAAAATACCCCCATTTCTACCAAACTGACCTATCAGGATCTTTTCTCCGTAAAAAAATCTGCCATCACAAAAGACTGGCTGGTTCCTCCATCAAATAGCTGGTACAAGGGGCCTAATCGATGTTTCTTTCTTTCCATCTCAAGTGATAGGTCATACCATACTTGCATTTCACGACTTGCCAGCGGACACTTAAAATGTCTTAAGTTCTCTGGGCGAAAGAAATCCTTTCCCCTTTGTCCTAAATGTCAACACTTCCAGGCCACTCCTTTTCGCATCCTTGAGTGCCTTGACCTCAGTGTAGGGGATATTTATTCATATCCTTGGACAGTCACCGACCATCCCAGAATCAACGGTTTATTTGATCTGTTCTGACGGAGTCAGACCATGATGGAGATAAGAAGAAGAAGAAGAAATAAATTTACAACGCTACAGAAGTTACAAAAGATATTTACCCCGAAATTTCATTTTAATATCACTATGAAGTCTTGCGACTGCTTTCTACTGGCAAGCTTCATGCACTTAGTAAACAAAACATACGTAAGACAATTAAAATATCATGCTTTGATGGATTGATGGGCATGAAATTATATCTAAACAATTCTAATTAAATCAAATATAATACATCTCTATATCAGCTGCTTGTCAAAGTCGGCTAGTAAAGTATATACAAAGGATATATGGTAATAAACAAAACAAAAAAACGTGCTTGAAATTTTGATTAACTTTTACATTTAAAATTTCCCTTCTTTTCTTGAAAAAAAAATTATATCTGTTTGCGAGCCACAACACGCAAAAACGAAATAAGATAGGAGGTAAAATTTGATATGGGATATTTATATTATAATTAGAGGTTCTTATCTAAATTTGTTCTGAATTTTTGCACGAGAAAATTGTTAGTTTATTATTTACAAATAAATATGATATTAAATCAGCACATAATATTTAAGTGATGATTATAACTTTTGAAATATTGTAGACAACGAACTAGCAAAATAATTAGCAGGGGAATTTGGTTTGGATATAACATTTGAAATGTTATTAAAAACACTTGAATAACATCTGGCAGGAATATGAGAACGAGCATTGCCTTTTACAGGCATTTTTGATTTGGACATAACCTTCAAAATATTGTAGACAACAAGTTAAAATAACATTTAGCATAGGGATTTGATTGGGACATAGCATTTGAAATATTGTATTTGACATGAGTGTGACATCAAGTATAGCATTTGGCAGGGACATTTGGTTCGGATATAACATTAAAAGTGTTGTAATTGAAAAAGCGAGCATAATATTTGGATGAGCGGAAAAACGAGCATGACATTTTACAGGGATTTTTAGTTTAGACGTAGGGTTTGAAATAATTTTGTCATTAAAAGAAAAATGAGCATGGTATCGGATGAGCGTGAGAATTAGCATAACAATTGGCAGGACTTTTTGGTACGGACATAGCATTTAAATCACTCTAAAGATAACATAACGCCATCCTGTGCCCCCGGTGCCTATAACGCTAAGTTATCTAACAAGTTGGATGAGCACAAGATGGGAGAAAAAAAGAAAAAAGAAAAAAAAAGTGGGGGGATCTGCACTTTTGAGGGACTTTTTAAGTTATAATTTTGGTTGATTGTCACAAGGGGAATTCTTGTCTCAACTATTGTAGGTATTGAAGAGATCTTGGTATTTATGAATATGGTTTACTATGGAGTTGATTTTGCCCCTTGAAAGGGTATTTGATGCAACTCTCTTGTACCATTCTTCTTCGAGACTTTTTTCTGTCTTTCCCATCTGCCATGAGAGAGTGAGTAAGCATTCTGAGGCACAGTGAATTGGAGATCCTATTTTCTAATCACTCTAAACAGCAAACATAACATTTCGACAAATAATTGCATTTTAGACCTATCTGAGTTAACCTTTACGTTGCGGGGACCCAAACTCGAAAAAGTTCCTTTGAATACGGGGATTCTGTGTGAGAAGATAACAAATGCTTTCCCCCTTTTTTAAAAGCGATTGTTGTCCGATTTCGGCCACCCGTAGTGCTAATTGGTCATCTGTCCTCTCCGTCTTAACCGGGTTGCTTTTTTGAGGTTTTACTTTGTCTGGTTCCCTAGAAAAAGCTTTTTATCGCAGTTTTTTTTTCTGAAACACTAGTTTTCTGATTATATATATATATACAAGTAATGTCTTAAATTTTATGATATTAAATAAATTTTAAATAGAATAACTGCGGTATAATTATTTATCGTTGTCAATTTTTCAATCATATTTGTGATTAAATAAATTTCTCAAGCCGTACTGAAGGTGTAAATTCAATTCTTATAAAACATGAACACATCACCGTGAATTTCATTTTGTTTTTCTTCTAACTCATTTATCTTTATTAAATGTAAACATTCATAAATAATGTATAAAATTCATAACTAATTTTTTTTTGAAAATATTTTCATTTCTTTGCACAAAATAGAGAAAACAATTCTTAGCTATTTTGTAAGTTAAATGTATCTGCAAAATAGCATATATGATTGTCTGCTATTTTGTTAATTTCAAATTTTTAATATTAATATATTGAGCTCATAAAAAACAAATACATTTTTTATTCCTAACATATTTCGGACGGTTTTCAATATAAATCACTAGTGACGTTTCCCTATTTTATTGTCGATTCTTATAATTTATAGTGATTTTTTCCCGAAAATTTCAATAAGTCATAGCAGTATAGTATTTTTGAAAAGTACGCTGAGTTTTGTAGGCAATAAATAATTGATTTATGATTTTTTTTCTGCTTAAAAATTTACTAATACGTAACTAATCACCAGATTTAAGACGGTTAATTTAACCAAACTAAGATTAGATATGGTATGTTTAGAATTTGATACATAAGATTTCATTGATATAATAATATGTTGAAAAGTAGTTATCAAAAAAGAAAACTTTCAAAAAATCTTTAATGAATAAAGCTAACATTCTAAATGATCAGCTTTCGTAATTAGCTACAACATTTGTACAAGCAGAGTATTTAGATTATATTTCAGAAATGCTTAAAATTAAATCTAGAATTCCTACTATTTTATTTGAGTAAAAATGTTTCTGGAAAAATTCAAATGTCTAGTAGCTTTTCAGTGAATTGAAATGAAAGCATAAAGATTTTAATATTTCTCTTCTGATGTTTGAATGCATAAAAAGCTACCAATTATTATTTATCATAGATTTAAAGAACCTCTTTCAATATTTTAAAATTAGAATCATAACTTTTAACGAATGATTATCTATAAATAATTAAAGCAACCGTTTTCATTAATCATAAAAAATAATGATGAAACTTACAGTTGGCTTAAAAATCACAACCCAAATGTATTTTTAGCCTGAAATATTTGTTCAAGTATTAAACTTTAAAAGTTAAAAAATCTTAAGTAGTCAATTCTTTAATGTTGTGTTAGAATAGTACATTAGTAACTGCGAAGTATATATGCCCGAGATTCCAGTCATAGAAGGGGAGGCAGGCATGAAGACAAAACAGTGTTGTGTCACTTTTCAATGTAAAACAGAATAATGATAGGGTGAAAGAAAAAACCCAATCGTAGGTTCAATTTAGTTTTTTTGGACTATGACGAATGACGAAAAATGTAGCAATTTATCTAGGTCACCGATTACCTACACTACACCATTCCATCAGAAATGAAATTTCAAGTAATTCTTGATTCAAATAAAATTATAAACGGACATTATTATAAATTTACAAAATTTTATTGTTAAAAAATTAACAATTTACAATGGTTAGAAATTAAGCAACGGTGGAAAAGAATAATGTTTTCAATCGAGTATTACAAACTCATTCCATACCTCTCAGAAATGTTACTTAAAAAAATGTCGCCAAAGCAAGGTTCACAAAACTGACTAGCGCCAACAGTGATTATAACTACAGCAGGACGAAATCTCCTGACCCTGAAGGGTATAGCACAAAAGGGCAGGGATTTTTATGAGGCAATTACGGTTCGCCGGGAAGTTCAAGTGGGGGGACGAAATCCAAGCTTGTTACTGGTACAACAGTTGTACCGACCCGTAAGGAAAGGTAAAAAAAAATCTTGGTACAGCAGTTGTACCGCCCGTAAGCTAGAGGAATAAAACAACAACACATTCTTTGAATATGTGTGTTTCAACAAACTGTCTTTGAACAGAATAATTCTAAAACTATTTATGGTAGACATATGAAATTTGGTACGTAGACTTCTAGACCGTAGACCGAATGTGTAGCTTTTCAAATTTTGAAGAAAATCCATTCTGAGGTAATCTATCTATTTAGTTGGTCGAGTACAAATGAGCTGACAAATAACAAAATGTAAAAAACTATTTAAAAACTTGATACACATGTTTAACATTTAAAATGTATATTTATATCAAATTTTAAATTTAATCTCCCCAAGGGTTTACCAGTTGTCGATTCGTACTTTCACATACATATAAACATAACTCATGTGTACAATAACTTAAATCAAGTAAATTTGTTATGACTATAGCTGTACTATAGAGTCAAATTTTAGTTTCACTGTGGGGGTTAGGGGAAGAGAGGCATTCAAACAGTATATTCCAGTAAAAATTCTAATTTCCGCGAATAGTTTCCTCCAATGGAATGCAAATATTTGTGTGAAATTCAAGTCACAAGATTTTGCGAAGTGAACGTCATAAAACATTTTTAGGAAAATATACTTGAAAGTGACGGGAAAATTTTGTGATGATAGTTTTATAAGCCAGATAACTTCCGAACACGAGTGACACTTTCTGTCTAGGGGCCTAGTTACTCGGTTACGGTCTCTAACATTGCGAGTTCGGTCCTATTCATTCTACACAATGGTGACTCACGATCTTGAATAAGCAACTTTCTACAGCTGTTGTGGCTGCCTTTGCCGGCAGCAAAACTCGCTAAAGCCCATTTGACACAACCGCTATCATCATGATCATCAATCACCCTAATCAGCACCAACAACTCGCTCACGCTCTAATATTGTTCCTCTCCCCACCGGTGCGGAACATTTTGTATGTGGCAATAGCATTAGTATGTGGTGATAGTTTCATAAACCAGATAACAACTATTGGGCACAAGTTATCAGTTTCATGAGTGATCTCTAGTGGTCTAGTCGGTTATCTGATTGCGAACCCTAAGGTTGCGAGCTCATTCTTATTCATTCGTTACAACTTGATAAGAATACATCCTGCTTGGTATGTAGTATTATTTAACGTTTTGCGATTATATCACTAATTTTGCTATATATTGCATGACGTTATTATAGACAATAAATTACATGATGTGACCATATATTACATATATTGTGACCATATACTAAATATATTATGATCATATATTACACATATTGTGACCAGATATTACATGATGTGAAAATTAAGATAATCATATATTACATGATATGATTATATCACTAATCACATCATGTAATATATAACGTCTTAATTTTATTTTTTTAAACCAAGAAGTTAGTGAACTTTATATTGTCCCCGAATGAAAAATATATCCATAACGGTATTGAAAGAAATACAATTTTTTTCTCAGAAAAAATTTCTGATGTGAGCTTTATTATTGTATAAATCCTTTTTATAAATAAATAACTTCTTTTTTTACACAGAAAATGTAGACACTTCAGACAAAGACATTTTTTGAAGTGTCAAAAAGTGTTGACACTTCAAAAAAAAAAATAGCCGAGTAACTTTTCATTTCTATTTTTAAAATTTTTTCTCTGATGTTATTGTTCTGTAATTCTGTTTTTCAGATGGCTTCACAAATGTTTCTGGTTTCCCTACTTCTCCTAAATGCACTTCGAACTTTGGTTGCCCTTGAAGCTGAATTCCATTCCGATCCAGACATTCGTTGGGAAAATTTTAAGGTATAACGAAGAAAATATTAATCTCTTTTGTAATAAATCAATTAAGTTTGATTGCTTATGAAATCTGATATAAAGAAGACATTTTAATCTAAAATTAATATTTTTCATTCATGATGTTATTTAAATACATTTAGAGCCATTTCATTTTAAATTCAAATAAAAAAATATTTAAATTGTCCAAAATTTTTACACAAAAAGTATCTGCTTCTTTCCTAGAAAGTAAGTTGATAGAAAAAGCATTGAAGGGTTTTTATATGTCTTAAATATTTTTAAAAAATTTTCTCTGATTAACAATATCCTAAATAATTATTGGAAGTTTTCGAAGAAATATTTATCTGGTCTACGTATTGTCAGAATAGAAGCATTAATAAAAAAAACAATGAAAATTATATTTATAAATCTTTAGCAATTTTTCACTTTCTTCTTTTAGAGTATTTTAAACAATTGAAAAACTCTATTCAGTGAAAAGATGCTTATCAATATTTAGCAGTAATAATGATAGTAAAAAAAATACAAAGCTGCAACTTTTCAGTTTTTCCTGTGAATGTCACTATTGAAGGCGGTTTTAATTCCATTTCTTCTAACACATCTGGCCTAGAACTCCTCATAAAGGAAAAAACGTAACTTTTTATGATATTTAAAGGGATTATGGAGCATATAGATAGCGTCCGAGTCAAATTTGATTTATTTCAATCGATGATTCAATAGATGATAGAGTTATTTCCTTCGTGAAGAAATTTCAAGGAAAACTGTCTCGTGTGAATTATTTCGTTTGAAGAAAAATTTTAGAAATCGTCATAATTTAAACATGCTGCAGAAGACAGTTCTTTAAATTTATCTGCCAGGTTTGCTGAATAACGCCCGTTTAAAAAATAGAAGCACACATAACCATCATTCCTCGATTCTTATGTTTATACTCTGCCACCATTAATGAGTCTTCAGTGAGTCCATTTTGCAGCTTCAATGTAATACATTTACTCCGTTAACAATTTTTTTCTTTTTCGATCTAAAGCCAATATATTTACTTCATCGACAACTCTTTCTTATTTGATCAACAACCTGAGAAGTATTGACACACCAATATAATGTCTCTACTTCACCCGCGATTCTTCCTTTTCCAAGCTCCAGCCTGAGAAGAAGTGACTAATTAATGTAATACATTTACTTCACTGACAATTCTTTCTTTCTCAAACTCCAGCCCGAGAAATAGTTACAAACATGTTCCGAGTACGTTGTTTTGAGATCTAATAATGGCTGTGGTCAGCGGGAAAGCTTCGAGACTGGATATTTTCATATTTGAATTAACCATGATTCGAAATTCTAATTAGCCGGCCATGTGGAAGTAGTGCACTTGAAATCTGAAATCGTGGGCCGAAAGTCCTCGCTTTGTCTAATGTGGAAATTTGAAGAAGAGTTTTAGAACTCAGAAATCGTCCTTCTTATCTGATCGGGATTGAAAATTGCGAAGTTTGCCATGAAATAATCCTCGTTTTGCTTTCTAAGGAGGGTGTTAATGTTACTAAATTAAACTTAATTTGGCATGTCTACGAAAACTGCTCTGTTAAGATATCTGTGCACTCTGTAATGAACATCTTATATTCAGAAATAGATCTACTTGAGTTATAATTTTGATTCATGTGATTTATTTGATTATTTTTATTTTAACAAATATTTTTTCTTCGTGTTTCAGAAAACATATGGAAAAACGTACAAGTCTGGCGAAGAAGAAATGAGAAGAAAAACTTTTGAAGAAAATTTCCGAAAAATTTCCGAACATAACCAAAGATATGAGAAGGGAATGCATTCTTTCCATTTAGGTTTTAATGAGTTTGCTGATATGGTAATCAGTTAGAGAGATTTATTAAATTTTATTTTGACAAGGAATGTCTATTTATTTTCTATTTAAATGTCTTTAAATCGCTAAATTCATGATATATTTTAAGAATATTTTATGAATATAGATTGACCAATACTTTGATTTAACTAAAATTGATATTTCCATTTAAAATACTGTTATTTTCAACTTGTTAAATTAATACTGGCATGTCAAATATTTGGTTATCTTCAAAATATTGGTAGAGAAACAGTAGAGGTAGAGTTATTTCTATAACTCTGCTTCTTAAATTTCCTGAATTTAATCTGTTTAAGATGCTTTCGATAGTTAATTATTAATTCTATATGTTTCCAAATTGAAGTTTCTAAAAATTTCAAATTATTATGAAAAACCGTGTTTCTTTGCAGGAAACTTTGGAAATGTTTGGGTAGTTAGTCTTTGGAGAACTGGCAACAGTTTTTGTAATCTGTTTATAAAATATTCGTCATACTTTTTAATAACCATACTTTTCACTTGTTTGTAAGATTTAGAATATTTTGATGAGATTACTTGTTCTCCAATTTTGATTTTTGTCGTTTCATTGCATTCCAAAGCGGCCAGGAAAAATTATCACCCTTAAAAACTTCATGCAGATAAGCAAGATATTTCTAAAACGGAATACATTTTTCTGATTTAATGGAAGCTAAGTCATGGAGTTTATAATTATGTCGCGCATAAAAGAAAACGTTGCAAAATTGTCTTTACGGTTAACAATAAATCTGGCTTCAATAAGAAATATCTTAATATATCAGCTCGGAGAAAGTTTTATTTTTTTGGTATTCATAAAACGTTTCATCATTTCATTCGTCATGGTAAATATTCGTCATTTTTACCTTGCCATTAAAGCAGCATTAGAAATGTTGGCGCTTGTAACAAATCATTCAAATCAATAAAAAGTTAATAATTATTAATAAAACAATTTTACCGAAATATTTTTCTTGATCATTGAATTGAATATTTTTTCATTATTATTTGTTGAATAAATTTTTGCTGCTTTGGTATATGCAATAAAAACAATAAAAAAAAGAATTATACGAAATCACAGGAAATTATGGTGAAGAGAAATTAGATTGGGATATATAAATCTCTATTTTTGATGCCATATATTCTATAGAGAAATTAAAAATTAATGGTTTTCTAGTAATGTTTCTAAACATAGACAATTTGCATTTAGGAAATTTCATTGTTTTATCTGTTTTTTTTTTGCCATAAGTAAAGAAAGATTTTTTTAGGGTAGATAGATATTCTGTGCCTTTAAAAAATGCTTGGACATTATGTGAGGGGCAATAGTAACATATCGAGATTTTGAATGATGCCCAAGTCAGATATTGAGGAAATTGAACAGATATTTTTGTTTCCAACAGCAGAGTTACAGTTACCGCACAGAGTCAAGTTATGGTTCTGTTTGATCATCCATTTATATAGTTCAAAACGGTATAACCATTCGGTTTTTATTAGTAACTAAGTGTGGATCATTTTTGAAGTCAGAAGTGTGTGTCAGCAATGTTTGTTTCTGAGAAAAATTCCTGATTAGATTAAACCAAATTACTACGAGAATAACTGAAATAATTGTAGTTGCTGTGTTTTTACTTATTAACGCACCAATACACAATCAGACTTTTCTTATAACCTTGTATATGCCAAAAAACATTTTCTGCATTTCATATGTGATTTGAGCGCTGGTCTATTTATTTGTTTCAGGTGTTAGAGGAGTTTGCAAAAATGGTGAATGGATATGTAAGCTCAGAAACCGAGGCTCCGATTCCTTTTGTAGTTCCTAGTAATACTAATGTACCAGATAGTGTTGACTGGAGGGATGCAGGAGCAGTTACAGAAGTTAAAAACCAAGTAAAACAATTCTTTACTAATGTTATTCATATTCCATTTAGTAATTATTTTTTTGTCAATTGAGAATTATAATTTTTGCCGATGGATACAATTTTTGAGTTTGCTTTAATGTATAAAACCATGGAAACTTAAATAATTAGCTATCCAATGCTTTCTTCTTTGTTCTTCTGAATAAATGCATTTGGATTGTTTTATTTTTTACCATAAAAATATATATTTTACTAACAAAATTAATTTAGAACGGACTTCTACAATGTGTAAACTAATTCAGTGTATTAATAAACAAAGGCGTTAAATGTTTCGTAATATTTTTTAATATCAATGAGTTTTTAATTCAATATAAACAGGAAGCAATTCTTGAATGTTATTAGTTTTAATGGTAAACTAGCTAAGCATGAGTCAGTGTTAAGTAACTCTTTCTTCTTGATTCAACTATCACTTCTTTGAATTTTTGTTAGTGGAATATCAATTATAACGTAATTTTCTTTGGGGATGTATACTTGTGTCACTGATATAAATAGAAAAAGTTTATTAAAATACATTTTTTCACTGCATAAATAATTTATTTAATTGGCAATATATACCAAAATGAAGCTTTAGAAAAATACTTTAATTAAATTGAAATTCAAATCATTTTTGTAATGCGAGTTCAATTATAAATGCATTTTCTGGATTTTCCTTACTTTGATGTTCATTTTTAGCTTAATGGTTTTGTTGTAATGTTTGCAATACATAAAACTTTTAGAGGTTTTTATAAATATTCATATTTTCGATAAAAATAATATCTTTTATTCTGCAAACTTTAATATTTTTCATAATTGTTATCAATTTTCCGCGAATTCACTTGTATTTCTCATATGTAAGGATAACTATATAATTACGTGATAGTCAAGTTCCGAAAGAGAGTTGGATTGAAATATGGTTTATCAATATATTGAGAATCAGTATTCGTTTGCAGGTTAGGCTTATACTAATTCTCGGCTGATGGCGAACTATTCTATATCTTCCGAATGGTTTTCATCTGATTTAATATCATCTGAATGAAAATGAATGAATTCGAGTAGGTTATCAATCCAAACCAAAAATTGGAACCATATGATTAATACTCAACCAACTTTGTGCACCTGATACAAAGTATCAAGTTCGTAGAAACATACTCTGAAATTATTAAAATATTGTTCCATGATCGAAAAGAATTAGTCTGATACTCTTATTTTTTACCTGATTCGTGAAATTGATACAAAGTATCAGGTTGTACAGTATCATCCAAATGTATTCTGAAATTATTAAAATATTGTACTATAAGTGAAAAGAAAGAACTGTACAAAATTTAAGGATTCTAATCAGTAAGAGAAAAAAAAAACGCCAACATCTGATGGAAATGAAGATAATAAAAATAATAAAAGCAAAAGCTGTGCGTTTATAGATTTGTTATTTCCTAAAATTGCTTCTAATTTTTGCATTTTCTTTCACTAAATGATTTAAAATATCTGAACAAATTTATAGATTTTTTTGTCTCTTTTTATATTAGGGACAGTGTGGATCATGTTATTCCTTTTCTGCCACTGGCGCTTTAGAAGGACAGCATAAATTGAGACGAGGAAAGCTTGTTTCCCTCAGCGAGCAAAATATAATTGATTGCTCTCATATGGAAGGTAAATTGTCCTTTTTAAATCTGAAATGTTATGGTATACGTATAATCAGAAATAGGTAACTACAAATCGCCCGAAGTCGAACGGATGAAACTGAATGGTCCAATCCTTCTTTGGGAAGTACGTCCCGTCATCGATGGGAGGTAACTCCCCCACCTCTTTCTGTACCGAGTAGGGTGGAGTGAATGAATGCCCATACCTTCAGCCTTTCATTCTCCTTTTTGAGATGTTCACCAATAGAATATGAAATGCATGCAATATACTTAATAGTAAACTAATTAAAACGTTAGAGATAGGTGAGCTCTTTTGGTTTTGAAAATGTTTTCATTCAGTAAAAAATTATATATTTTTTATTCTGCTAAAATCAATAAATGAGCTCCTGAAAAAAAAAACTACTAGGCAAAATGTTTCGAAGTCCTTGGTCTTATATTATTATTCCCTGAATCCGAAAATATATCAGGATAACATGTTTTTACATAATTATTCAAAAAGAAATAAGAACTTTTAGTATATATTTGTGTATAAAGTACTAATGTTTAATATAATGGGAAAGGTTGGTGTTTAATGTAAATTGTAAGTCATACCAGATTCTCCGACCTGCCACGAAGGCACACGGTCTTAAATATTAAAACTGAGTGATCGAACAGCCTTAACAGCAACACTGGCGGGAATTGTGGTTAAATCCTAAGGGCCATCACCGACAACGGTGCGACTCTTCCAGCAAGAAGTATGACCCATCATCGATGGGAAGAGCCTACCCCCCACCCATTAGTGTGCTCTCTAGGGTGGCAAGATCCAATCACTATGCCGGAAGCATCTCCTCCTCATTTCGACGTCCCCCCACTGGGGGCTAATGCAAATGGTGAAGGCGCTAATATTTAATATAATGGTTAATGCTGTACTATAAGCAGTATAGACATTTTTTTATTACTTATTGGCAAATGTAGCAATCAAATGAAAACAAACCGTGAAATGCGAATTTCAGACTGCTTAATTGACTGTTTTTACAGCACTATATCATTCCTCCCTCCTCTAATCAATGGAGACGTAAAATAAATGACCCCGATAGGGTTTGCTGTGTTACCAAAAAAGCCAAACTGTCAGAGAAAAAGATGTAAGAAAAATCAAGAAACATGAGTCAAAACAGAAAATTTAATTGAATATGAAAAATAGGCTTAACCGCCGAGAGATGAACAACTATTTTGACTTTCCAATAAGAATCTATGACCACATTTTCCAAAATTATTATTTTCAGAAAAATGGTTTGTGCATTATCTTACTACTTAAAAAATATCCTTTTAGTGATATTAATTTCATATGTAGATACTTTTTCGTTAGTTTTATAACTTTTTAATGTTAATATTTTGAAAAATTGGTTGTAATTTTTTTAATGCTGTGATGGAATTCATATTCAGAATCAAACATCCAGTCACTTGATTTTGACACTGCTAAAACTGAAATAAAAAGCGCTTTCTTTGGATATTAACACTGATTTGATTTAGTTACATTCAGGCCTTTCAATCGTATTAAGTAATAAGCTGAAATAAAAGATAATACATCCTATATTATGTTCCACATTCCATTGTTTAACGGTCATAAAAGTCAATAATTCTGACGAATAATCAGGGAGTAAAATTGGACAATACATTATATATAACAATAAAAAATTTTTATTTTAAAATTTATTTAAATAATTATTTATTTTCAGAAATAACCTAAATATCGATTTCCACTGAAATTTAAAGTAAGTTTTAATATTAGTTAAAATTTGTTTGTATTTTTCAAATTTAATTTGTATTAGACGACAAAACTCATTTTTAAAAGTCAATTTAATATGTTTTCCTGATCATTATCATTTTAATACAAATGCCAACTGAATTAAGTTTTTTTTTAAAAAAAACTACTTTCATCAGTACTATTTTAATACAAATTACAACTGAATTTAGTTTTTATTTAAAAATTTACTCTACACTTCCCACCCCAATAAGATTATTTTCAATAAAAAAATTTACTTAATAAAAATTTAATAGCATTAATTATTTAAATTATTTTCGATTATTTTGCAGATTTTACTGCTTTCCTAAAACTGCCATCACGTTATGTTTAAAATAACTTGTCAAATCTAATATTACACTTAAAAAAATGTTCTTAATAGTATAAATTAATTCTTATGTTTCTTAAAATACTGAAATAAAAAAAATCTTTAAGAAGCTTAAAAAATATCTGACACCTTTTATCGAAGTAAATACTTATTAAAAAATTTGCGTCGGAATATCTTTTTGGCTTGTTTAGCTAAGTTCGAAGAAGACAGGATGAAGTTTCATTTTTTAAAATCCTTTTAGATATCAACAAAGTTAATATAACAGAATGAATTTCTAAAAAATGTTTAATTAAGCTTCTTAATAAATTCTTGAAATAATTTTTTATTTAATTAAAAATGAAGTGTAATTATGTTATTAAATCACATGTATCAAAGCTATTGGTCCCCAGATTTGTCTCCGATTCTAAAATTCTCTTCGATTTGTTTGATTTTAATCTTCTGTTCATAATATCGTTCGAATTTTTTAATACAACTAATAAATGTCGAATCAAATTGAAAAAATATTTTTTAAATTAATTTTTCAAAACATTTATTTGATTTTCATTATTTAATTAACACATATTATACGCCATAAGATTAAAAAAATTTGTATCCCAAACGATACAGCACACGATGTGATGTACTCTTATATATATTGTTTATATTTGTTCATCCACTTTCAAAATTTATGATTTTATTTACTCTGTCATTCTATAATTAGAAATATGAAAAGAACTTTCGAAGACCAATCGAGTTTTTTTTCAATTCCTACTATTAGTTCACACTCTCACTATATATATTTATATGTCTTGTTCAAATTTTCAATTGTTAATAAAAAATTTTTTATTCATCCAATCAAGTTCAAGTAATTTTTATTCAACTTGTAGTGGATGAGACTCAATGTTAATAGTTTTTTCAAATATTCATTCATTCATTAAATTTAACTAATTTTTAATACTTTAAATAGAGTTTTAGCAGTTTGTAATGAAAATTGAAATCAACACGTAGTAGCTCAGTCGTTTAAGTGCGAGGATTTCAGTATTTTTCGCATTGAGGCGAAGAATGCGAGGTCAATTTTTGAGAAAATCAATAATTTTTTGATTAATTATTTATATTAATTATACTTATTTAATAAAAAGTGACTGAAATAAAAATTTTCTTTGTTGACATAAGTAGGAATTGACTTAATTTAAGTTTTTTGTGTTTCTATTTCCTTTTATCGACTTTATTTTATCTTTCTAATGGTTTTGACAGCTGCAGAGGTACGGTGCAAATTTTCATTTATCAGGTGATCATGACGCATACCCAAGGCAACAAAAGGCGAAGTTATATTTATCATGTGATCGTGATGTCATAAATTAATCCACGAGGTTTACTTAAAATAATTTTATAAAGTGAAACTATCTTTTCTTTTTGCTTTGAAATTGGAGTATTTGACGGCTACCATTAGTTTATTATAGAAATGCTTATCATATGCGATTAATAAGCTGAAAGAAATTGACTTCTCCAAGAAATTGACTGTTATAAACTGCTCGCAAATTACAAATGTATGTTTGTTTCTTTTGAGTAATTGTTATAAGCACTGATTCTATGAAAAGATTATGTCTGTCAGGAGTTTAATTTTACAGGCAATGATGGGTGCGATGGTGGCGATATGGATGCCTCCTTCCAGTATGTTATGTTGAATGGAGGACTCGACTCTGAGAAATCTTATCCGTACAAAGCGAAGGTAATGCTTCATTCGTAAAATTAACTTCAAAACACAGCACAACAAAAAAATATTAAACTGCAATGCAAATAAAATACAATGCGCGAGAATAAAAATACAGTTTTAAAGGCAGCAATGTATACTAACAATTGTTGCGCCAAAAATGCTCTTACGGGGATTTATAATTGTTTAACATCATGCAGACTTTAAATGTCCTGTGGCAATACCCCTTTTTGATGTTCCCCCTCGGACAAATTACCCAGAGTACAAACTTTGATTAATATATCATGATTACATAGGGAAATATTTGAAATTTTTGGTTAAGAAGTTTTTTTTACTCTCTTTAATGATTAAGATTTAAATATTCTCTGGACGCCAGTTTCTATTTTTGCGATTCCTCAAAATTTTAAATAAAATCTTTGTATTTTTTTCTGTTTATTCCCAATAGGTAGGTAAGTGCTCTTACAAGAGGAGATATTCAGCAACGATGTGCTTGGGCTATTCTGATGTCGTTCCGAGAGATGAAGATACTCTGAAAACAGCCGTGGCAACGGTGGGGCCGATTTCGGTCGCCATTGATGCGAGCCACGACAGCTTCCAGCTGTACCAGTACGTACATCAATTTACGCATTGTGTAAATAATATATTATCAAGAATTTTAAGAAGAAAGCTCTGTTTTTTATTCCTCGTATACAAAGTAAAGAGAAAGTATAATTTGAAAAAAAAAATCTATACTTGGTATTTCAACGAATTTCCAAGTTTCACTGAAAAATGCGGGAATGTGTCGATCGTCTTCCTTAAAATGCCTTAAAGAAGGCAAATGTTTTTCAATTTGTTCAAGCTTCCCTTTGAAGACTTTGTTAAATGCAAATTCAATGCTTTAAATTGTAACAATAAATAAATAAATAAATAAAATTTACTATAATTTATTATAGTCTGTTAGACTTTAATTTTTTTCTTAGTTCAGAAAAAGGTAATCTATTTTTTAAGCTCTGGAAAGACAGTGAATAAATCATTTGATAAACTTCTAAACTCGATTGTGCTTGCTTTGCAACTCTTCTAAAAATTCCATTTTCAAAAGGGGTTTTGGCTTTAAGTAGAATATTTAAATATTTTTTGTGTGTGTGTCTTGGGAGCTTTTTCATTCAGTTTTGAGCAAGAAATCGAAAATATCTATCAAAATCATTTTCAAAATTTCTTCCTTGAACATATTAGTCTCTTTTTATACAATGATAGACTAGTACGGTGGCCTTCCTTTGGCAGTTAGAGAACTTCTATTTGGCTTCTTTTTTTAAATGAATAGGAGACAAACCAAAAGGTTTATGAAACCTCATTTGGACAGAAATAGGTTCTTTCTTTTTTTTCTATTCAATATTTGTTTTTTATTTTCTATTTAGTAATATATATTTTCTTTTGACAGTTCGCGATTCGTTTCAGCATGATTTTGATTATTAGTTTTTTTAATGCTTATAAAAATATGACATGAGATTTTAAATTTTCTTTAAATTTTGGATTGTAGAAAAGGTTAATTGGCTGATGATTGTTTAAACTTTCTTTCAACATTGTGTTGAATGGGTGTAGAACTTTCGCCGAAATGCAAGCGTTCTAGAATTGAACTTGATCATTTTCGAGATTGCTTAGTTTTTCTTTTGTATAATTTTTTCATTTCTTAATATCACATTAAATTTTTTTTGTATAAAATTATTCTTAATGCTCATTTAATCCTATTTATTTTTATTGGTATTTATGCAAATCAAAATTCTTCATTTTATAATATTTAGCAAGTTTTTTTCTTTGTTTAAGGTTATATCGTCTTATTTCTTTACGTTAATGGATCACTATAACAATTATCAAAGCGATTTTAAAATTGTTTTTGGTTTGAGTTCTCGAATATTATGGATAAAAAGATCCTACTGTCAGGAAAGAAAACTTTTATTGTTTCTGCAAATTTAACATAATGTGTAAAGCAAGTAATTTATTTTTAATTTCTTAAGCTTTCAATCAATACGCATGATCTTTTCAACAACAATCTTCATTGGTTAGCCTGTGACAAACCAATGTGTGTGAGATTTTATATTGCAACATTAATAAGTTAAATTGTGACATTCATATTTTAAATATTTCTAACAAGGTAACAGCCCTTCTAGACGGGCCCATCTTTTATTACATTAAGTGCAATGATTCTCAACACCAGGATGCTTGTTTTTAGGCATTCAACTATTCCCATAGTTGAAGTTCAAAGTAAGAAGGTACAATTTATTTTTTCAAGTTTTTAAATGTAATTTATAATTTTTCTTATAACGTTTAAAATCTGAATCAAGAAATAGTGAAATTTGTTTAAAAATAGATTCTTCCATAAACATTGTTGGTTTTTCCTGAGATGTAATTGTATGCGTAAAAAATAGTAAAAAAAAACTAGGGAAATACATAACACAATGCTAAAAGTTTCTAAAAAAATAAACTTTTCTGGCTATGAAGATTTCAAATTTTAAAAAACAAAATATTTTATGGATAAAGGAATTAATTGCAAGCTACACAAAAATAATTATTTGAAATTGTGATTTATTATTAATATTGTCAAAATACCAGGTTACCAGAAATGAATTTTATTAAACAAAAACAAACCAATGCCCACAAAAATACCCCTAAAAATAAAAGAAATTTTTTACTATAATAGCCTTGATCTGCTGTGTTAAAAATAGCTAAAAGTCGAAAGTTCATTCTTACAATTCAAAAGCGTTCTGCAATAGCAAAACGCAGCAATATCAATAGAAAAAATGATTCACAAGGTTGTTGTGTCACATATTGTAGTATGTAATTACATGCACGTTTTCGTTTGTCATATGGCAATTAAAACGGCTGAATTGACATTTTTATTGCATTAAAAATATGAAATAGATTATTTTTATTCAAAATAATATGCGTCAATGAAATTAATTCATATACAAAAAACAAACAGACCTGAAAGTCATTTTGATATTAATTATTAGAAATCAAAAAAATATTTATCACTCACTAAACGACTGCGAAAAATTATCATGAAGCTTCTCCTGTTAAGTATTTAAAAATTATCTGGTTGTTGGTCATTATATTAATATACTGCCAATTATATTTTTAATATATTATTCTGACTAAACAATTATTTTTAAAGTAATTTTTCTATATGATTGCCCGAAAAAATACTCTGTTTTTACTCATTATGAGAAATAGCATGTCAAAAAAGTTTCCTATTAAAAAATAGTTTCAATTCTCTAATATTTCAGAACTTTTAAAAACACTTTAATTTAATTTTATTTAGTAAAGATTTTTTCTAATGAGATTTTCTCCGATTTTTCAGAGTTTTCAAATTTTATGCATTTATATACTTTTGATGGCAGCACTTAATATTCAAAAAATTTACTTGTTAGTTATCCGATTAATTTCATTAAAACTTCTTTTGTTAGCCACCTGGTTCTAAAGGAGCAGATACAATAGCATAATAAATTTTATTCTATGATTCTTTAAAAATAACAAAAACGAAAAAAAAAAAAACTCTACATTTAATATCTTTAGTAAAATACATGTTTTAAAAAAGTGATTTTGTTAAATCCATTTTTATTTCTTAGTTAACTGCATCCGAGATCTCAACTGACATGCCTTTAATTTCTTCTATTGATGAATAACAAACAAACGAAATAAGAACAAAAAAATGAGAAAGTTTACTAATGTATACAGCTCCAAATTTTTATTGTGAACTGCTATCTTGCAAACAAAATTTCATGCATGTTCATAAAGTTTAGTTTATGGAATCTCAATAAAATGTGAATAATCAGAACTAATAAATTGAAAAGGGATACATAGGGTAAAATTTCCTTTACTAAAATTTTTAATCAGATAACAGAAGTTTATCCTTGATTTGATATGAATTTAACCACCATTTTCGCTGTAAAGAAAAGGTATAATTTAGACCTAATTTAAATTGACTGATGAGAAATGTAGAGATTTAGAATTAAAAATGGCAACTATTTTTTTTTGACATATTGAAAACAAAATCATATTCTTACTTTTTTTTGAAGAGGTGGAATATACAATGAACCCAATTGCAGCAGCACTAATCTGGATCACGGAGTGCTTGCTGTTGGATATGGATCTGAAAATGGGACTGATTACTGGCTCGTCAAAAACAGGCAAGCTTTTAAATGATTAACATAACGACTCTCACACAAAAAATTAGGAAAATGGTCTTGAATAAGGTATTTATCTTATTTTTGTATTAAGGGATTACTATACACACACGAAGAGAGGCTCTTACAGAAACCATTGGCAACTCATCCATTATTTCATTTCTCCTATAACAAATAATGTACATTAATGATACACACGCAAGAAATTAAAAGGAAACTGACTGTATATTAAATATTTCTCTTTCTCAAAAAGAATCCGTACCCTAAGAGGAGGAGCAACAGAGGCTTCCCACTCTTAGAACTGTTGTAAATTCATTTAACATTTCATTCTACGTAAATAACATAATATAAATGAATAATTAATAGGAAACGAATAAGGAAAGGAATTCTGTAGTAGATATTTCTGTATCTTTCTTATAAGGAGTCTCCACCTATAGACAAGAAGAAACAAGGATTCATTTTCATTGACATTACTGGCAATTAATTAAAAATTGATTTCACACAGATCACAACTCATTTAACATTGGATTCCACATAGTTCACAACTGAATTTATTTTGGATTCAACATAGATCATAACTCATTTAAAATTGAATTCCACATAATTCCTGATTCATTTAACATTGGATTGCACATACATCACAACTCATTTAACTGAGAATTTTATATAGATTACAACTAATTTAACATTGCCTGTAAATGGGTTATTCAGAATAAACAAATAAAAAGGAATTTGACTATATATTAGATATTTTTATGCTTTTTTATTAAAAGCCCCCATCCTTTCAAATTTTAAATTAATCACTTTTAAATTATCTTTAAAAGAAAGATTTATAAAGATGTTATAAATCTTTACAAAAAATTGATAAAAATGTGTTGGTATCATTCGTTAAAATTTATTATGGGATTGTTCTTAAAATGGCATTGTGTAAAAGATTAAAATGTTGTCTAGTAGTTACATTTTAATTCCTTTTTACCTATATTATTCTTTCAGTATGATTCAAATTTTATTCCGGCATAAAAGAAAATTTGTGTTTAAAAATACTTTTATGTTTAAAATAAAATAATATCAACTTTACAAAGATAAATAAGAAATAAAGTTCTAATTTTTTTTTATTTCAATAATTAATTTTTCTTATTTTTAAAACTGAAGTGATATAATTTCTGATGGTACAGTTTTACATGAAGAAAATTGAAGAAATTTAGATCTATTATTAGAATAATAGTTCTAATTACTATTTAAAAATATGAGTTTTGTTACAAGTTTTAAAAATTTGTATTAAGCCGAACTATAAAACTTCTGTTGCCATTGTTTTGAATTTTGAATTTTACCGGGGAAAAATTTACCGGGTATTTACCAGGAAATCTATCAATATACTTTAAAAGTAATATAATTTGTTTGAACTTATATTTTATTCAGTGTTCAACGATGAAGTAAAAAAAATTATATCTTTCAAAAATGATTTCTTTACGTTTATAAATTAACAATTTGAATAAAACATATTTTAAACTATCAAAATGAAAAATATAACCATCAGATATTCTTCCTGAAGTTTATATTATTGCAATTGCTGATATGAAAACTATAATTTTCGTTTACAAAAATTTCTTAAGTTATTATCATTTAAAAATAATTACTTTTATATCTCAATAATATAGATGGTATTAATTTCAGCCATTTCTTTTTTTTAGTTGGGGTACCGGTTGGGGAGAAAATGGTTACATCAAAATGTCCAGAAACAAAAACAACCAATGCGGAATTGCGACAGAAGCCAGCTTTCCTGTCCTTTAAGAAAGCATAATGAAACTTTGCTCAAAATGAACATCTAATGTATCCAAATCATATTTTTCAAAAGAAAATAAATTCCATAAATTCTGTTTGGAGAATATTTGAAGAGTATACAACTAATATTTCATGTAAAATAAAAGAATTTTTGGTCATTTTGTTCCCACCAGCTAATATTTAATTTCATGTAGCATAATTTCTCAGTCTTTATTCACGATTTTTTTAAAGTATTGGAATTGGTGCATCTCAACGCTTTTCAGGAGACTTTTTTTTTGATATATAGTACACCTTTCCGTTGCCCCATTAGTTCATTTTCAAATTTTAAAGGTAGATTAGACATATGAAATCAAGTAATTTTGGATATGAATATTATGTCTTTGCCTACTAATGAAGTAAAAGAAAAGAATTCAATCGATGAAGTGTACAACACATGTTTAAAGAAATACGAATTCACAATAACAGAACAATGCAATTGATGGAATAGTAATATTGCAAGTTGTATACAAAATGATGAATAGAATAGTAAGTACATCAAAATATGAGAAAAAAGCATTTGAAGTGATTGAAACATAAATGCTTAAAGGATTATTGGAAATTTATTAAAAAATTCAAAGGCGTGTCAAAAATTCAAAGTCCTATTCAAAGTCGTGCTAAAAAGATTTTTTGACCAAAACTGTGCTTACCTTACATATTTATATTCATAAAATGACATCATTTTGCTATTTTGAATTTGCTGAAATTTACACTTTACTTAATGTTTCCTCATTATATCATTTTTCTTTAAATAACTTTATTAATTTAATTAAGTAACAAAGAATTCCCTATGGCCGTTAGCCCTTGCACCAATCACCTCTCTTAATAGTTTAAAACTGACCTTTTTCGAATGCCTGACCTGCTTTTAAATTTTATAAATGACCATTTCTTACACATCGATAATTTAACAGTGCGGAGCTGAGGAATTCGTAATTTCAAGGCCTGATAAATTTGTATGAGCAACTTGTATGAGATTTTCAGCTTAATATCATTAAGATTCAGTAGATATTGATATTGCAATGAATTGAATTTCTTGTCTTTCTATCTATTGGGGTTTACTAAAAATAAATATTTGATGCTTATTCTATTTTTTAAACGACCCTCCAAAAACAAAATAAAAGTTATGATGATGATAAACTTAAATTGTTATTATTTAAATATATAATTTGTAAAGTAAAACTTATGTAGTTTTATACGTTCTTATTTTTTAAATGTGATAATTATATTTTTAATTATTCCTTGGGGGTAAAAAAATGTTACGAACGCATTCCCAAACGCTGCTACATGTGAAGCAAAAGGAAACAGCTGGCGTAGGTTTCTTATTCTGAAAGAGTTGTCGTAATGCCATTGTTTAAAGAAAAAATAAGCTTTGAAATGAAAAAAGACAACTCATAACTCGAATGAGAGTTCGAAATAAAAATCAGGGACATCAATTTTTTGATGCATTTCAAAGAAAGTTCCTTGGAAGATTCGCAACCGTTCGAAATTATTCCAAAACAAAGAATTGGCACTTGTTTCGAAACTTAGAAGGGGATCGTTAAAATTTTAAAAGTATGCATTTGTAAGTACACATTAAATTTTTTCCCACTTTCATTGAAACATATTCTGTATTAATGCATTTTGCGAGCTGATATTGGTGTGTGGCAAGGTGATTCACAGTATGTTGTTCCAATGGATATTGTGTATCACAAGTGGCTTTTTCTTCAATATCCATATTTAAAAGCTCAGAAATTTTTAGAATTAAAAAATGTTAGTGATTTTTTATAACAGATGGTACAGATACTATCATCAGTAACTATAATATTCAAATTAAAAAATAGTTAATATAATTATTATACCAGTAAGAAATTAGGTTTTCATCCGTTAAATTGACTAATTTCTTTTTCTATAGTTCATTTTGGGTGGAATGTTTAAATTCTAGAAGTTTACTAAAGATGGAGTGTACGCGAAAGGAGTAATCATTCCACAAGACCGAGATTTTGTGTCACTAAGCTTAACTTGGAAAAAAAATCACAGTCCTAACAATTTAATTTTTGGTATTTTTTTTTAGATTATTAGTTCAGCTGTCATCGACGCTAAAATTAGCATTTAGAGATCTTTTTCTTTTAATTTAAACTATAAAAAAGATATTTTTTGAATTTCAATTATGCTGTGAAATAGTTTTTAGAAGTCATATTCAAACTATTCTGAATTTTTCTGAATTTCTGATGGACAAAACATATTAATAAGTGCGAGAAGAATAATAAAAAAAATTCAAAAACTCAATACAAAATAACTAAAAAGACAGAACATAGAATCTAAATGCAGATTGTAATAAAATGTCCATATAAGAATCACTCAAAATCTCGCTTTCTTATTCTTTAGACCATGAATCCGTACCATTAATTGCCTTATTCATAAAGCGAGCCTTTCTTCCTCTGATAAATAACGTTTTCTTTCCAGAACAAACCGAGTTCAAGGCCTTCCAAAAGTAAGAAAATACGAGTTACGTATCTGAATGCTACACTAAGTGCAACAGAAATGACGCTAAAATTCTAACAGATTCTGCATAGTAGTAAAATTAAAATAAAATTCAGAGGACGATCAGAAACGCGAGAATATTTCTATCACGTGGAAAGTCAAATAACTCTGTTTATTTACATTACGTTTACCTCCCTCCCAGCTACAAATGATGAATAAAATATACGAAAGTGAGGCAAAATATAAACTAACTGATGGTCAGGATACTAAAAATATTCCTTTCAAAAGTAAGATATTCAAGAAGCCATCTAATGACCTTTAAGAACTGTTCCAGCTTCAAATGCGCATATGCATCACCCATTCCCAGAGCTCAACTTTTAGCGATACACAGGCGACGTTGTGCGAGACCCTCGTAAGTGATGGACAAATGCTACGTCCGTCGCGAAAGCGTTAATCTTGTGGTTGGTTGTTTTACTCTCATTCATTCAGTCGTTTCATTGAGTGATTACTGGAGAAAGAAAACTAGAATGCATTCTGAAAGCCTTAGAAAGAAATTAACCTTTCAGACGCTAGAAAAAGGAAGAAAGAATTTTCTTAATTAAGCCATTTATAAAATAAGCCATTATAAAAAAAATTGTCGATTCCTAATAAATGCCAGATCCCTAAAATAATTAAATTTAAAGCTTCATAGATCTACTAATTCTTAAAAAGAATGACAGTGGAACTTGTTTATTTGATTAAAAATTTTATGTATTTTATTAAATATAACTGATAAAACAAAATGGCTGTATAAAAATTATGTCTTCGTAATTTTACTCTTTTAATTTTAATGAAATTCCACTTTTTTGTCATTTTAAGCATTCTTATTAGAATTTAGAATCTATCTTTGAAAGTTAAGAGATTATCTCTTGGGTTACAGTTAGAGTCGATGATCTTATGTATCATTTTCATTTACAGTCATTTTATTTCCAACAAGTTGATGTTCATAGTAAAAGCGTATAAAATAAAAATAGCTGTATTATAATAATTAGCATAAAACAATTTAAGCTAATTTCATTTGCATTTAATTTAGTTTATTTTCATATATATTTCTTGTCCTCAAGGATATAGCTTTCAATGTCTTAACGATTTCATTAAAATGGTCATAATTATAATTCAAATTTCATAAATTTAACATTATATATTTTTTTCTGTGAAAATTTAAAAAAAAGGTATAAACATTTTCAACCGTGAGAAACTTTTTAAAGTATCTGATTAAAGAATGTTAAAACATTGACTGAAAACTATAAAAATAATTTGAGTATGTGTTGAAAAAAAAATACGTTGAGTATTTTTCTGCATTTGAATTTTAATAACTTGCATTGTTTATTCTCCTAAATATAAAATCTTTAGCATCCTAAGAAGAAAAAATAAATATCTTAAATAATTTTTGGTTGCATTACAATTCCTATATTCCTTTTCCCCCAGAAATTAAAGGACTTGAAAAAATTGGCATAAATATTTGTTTGTGTCTTTGTAGAACTTGAAACCGAAGTAAGCAGGTACATAATATTAATGAATAATTTTATGTAGAAGCTTTGATCAATTCTTTTGATTTACAGCAATTCTCATAATATTGTTGCTGTTACATGGGAGATTTTGGAATTTCCTTAACAATCGTTTCACATTTTCCATCGGCTATGTATTGCTCCATAAGTTGAGAAATGCATTGCTGAAAACAAATAAAAAAAATCGATTTTTTTTAAAAAAATGTAACTTTATATTATATATATATATATATATAAACACTGCCTATTAAATACACATAGTCAGCTAAATAGTTAATACAAATCTACTATAAAATGGTATGGCCAGGAATCAGAAACATAAAATTTTACAAACCACTTATAACACTTATACTGACCTTTATTTTTAATTGTTCACCAGAAATTAAAAGTAACAATTAAAAATTTTAAATTTGACATAGTTATAAACGTTTTCCTTCAAAAATGTGAAAGCTATCAAGTCGATACTATTTCAATCCGTACTCTTTTAACATCGTGATGCGATGTTATGAAAGCCAGCAGATGTGTACTATGAGCTTTATCAACGTCAGTTGATAGCTGGAACAAAGCGTTTGCAATTAGATATAGCCCGAGAAAAAAAAATCAAATTTCGCCACGTACGCATATATCGCCATGTACGGAGAAAAAAATTACGCAGGTACAGAAGCATGCAGCAAAAAGTTGTGAGATGAGTTATTGTACTTTTTCGCTATCCTTTGCATTTCTGGAGAGGTTCCCATTCAACTACATAGAATCGATCTGACGACATTGATATCTATCTGTTTGGGACAAATAGAGGCTTATGGGGTGGAAAACAAATTTAAGAAAAGAACATTTGTGAAAATTGTCATATTGATCAATTATAGTATACAGATCTTTCATTCTTGTTTGTAAATAGACATGGCTGCAATGTAATACATCATATACGAAGAAATATTTTACCAATGAAATTTAATTTCTTAAGTTCTTTATGAAAACCATTCTATTATGAATAATATTCTACTTTGAAACTCAAAAAGTGTATAGAAAGCTCTATTCATATGATCATGTATTGCACATTATTACATGCTTATCATGTATTATATGCTTATTTCACGTTTATTGTTTATCAGTGAAAAAAAGATAACAAAGATGAATAATGATTTAATGTTTTTAAATGAAACTTGTCTTAGTATCTTTGAATGTTAGTGGTGACATTTAGTTAGACTGAACCAATGCAAGAAATGCCATATTTTCAGTTAAATATTCATGTATTTTCATTTATAGCTCTTCAAACTTCACTTACTTCACCTTCTCCATTGAATATTTGGAAAAATATGAAATTAATTGGAAATCGATATTTGGAAAATAAAGTAAGTACTTTCAGAACAATTTATATTAAGACAGTATTTTTTTAACTTAATTTTTTTTGTATCTGAATCTCATAAAGCAAAACAATCTCATAAGAAGTTATCAATGGGATTTTAATGTTTTTATTTTTTAACCTATAATAAGTATTTTAAACAGCTCTTCGCTATAATTAAGTTGTTCTTCTGTGTACTATCTGTGAGGTGAGTGAATGAACCCCCCTCCCCCCACCGTGTAAAAAGGGACGTGCAAGCGAATTTGACGAGTGTGTAGCATTTGGTCTTGATTGGAGCTATTTCAAAAACAAGAGAATCTCATTCGGATCAGAATTATCGACGTCAGCATGCTTGTCCATGGCAGTTCCATTAGTAACAACATCATTTAGTTATTTGACTTCCCATAAACTTTGTATTCATAAAGCAAAACAAACGGAAGTTAATTTCAAAGTTCATTGCTTTGCTTGCGAATTTTTATTAACTGCATTAAATGTTTAATTATCATTTTCTGGCAACAAATGTACAAATGAATGGGATATTGAGTCTTAAGAAATGATATTTTTCATAGCAAATGCTCAAAATGCAAACATTGATAAAAAAAATCAAATTGTGACTTAAAACCTGTAAATGTCATACATAACTAATTGCTGTCATATTCGTATTTGGCTACAATTTAAAGTTGTTTAATATATATTACAATTAACTAACACGTTTCAAATTACATATAACGAATGTACTATTACATAGTAAAAAACAAGGCATTAGATGCAATAAATAAAGGTAACGAAAGAAATCTTTTAAAGTTAATCCAATATATATTAAGGGAAATTTCGGGAACAAAACTTATAATTCATTTAGTATGAAATTTCGATAATTAAAAAAAACAACACAATTTAGATACTGAATTTTAAAAATTTGCCATTTAATGCCATGTAATTTTAAAAAAACTAGTTTTTGTTATATGCTCACTGTTAATTTAAAATATTTTTAAAAAAATAATGAGTTTAAATTATAAAAATAGTTTTTATTTAAAAAAGTTGCATTTGAAAATTTTTAATTTAAAACTGGGTTATACATAATTGTTATGAAACTTTGCTTAATGATAATGGTTTATGCTGATTAAAGTCAGCTTTAATTTATCATCCCATCGCCTGCTATAATCATATATCTGTCATATAAAATCTGTCGCCTGCTTTTCTTTCGATTTCTGGAAAATTAATGAAACCGACGAAGACAATCAAAAAAATTAAAAGCTGGGAACATGAAAACATATAAAGTGAAATAAACATTGATAATAATTACGAAGTATGAGGCTTTTTTTACCTTATAAATATTATCTTCACCAAATAATTCCCTAAACATTTTTCTCTTTTATTTTGAATGACGAAATCATGTGAGTATTTAATGGGATTTAAATTAAAATATATGAATGAATAAGCATCGAAGAATTTATTTGGTTTTTCTTTTTCTTCTTATTTTTGTCTTAGAAATTTTCTCATCGCATTTCAGTTTAAATAATTACGCCTAGTTCGGCCGGCGTCCTGTTATGAGGTAGCGCGTCTTTCTCAAGATCTGGACGTCCCGAATTCGAGTCTCAGTTCAGGCATGGTCGTTTTTCTATGTTCTATCTGTTGGTGCATGAATGTGTCCCCCTGTGGAAAGGGGCTGTGCAAGCGACTGTGATGAATGAGTGGCTTAGTACTTTTGGTCCTAGTTTGCTCTACTTCAAAACAAGAGAAGCTCCTTTCGGCTTAAAACTCGTTGATGCCTCGGCGAAGCTTGTCCATGGCCAGTACCACTAATAACATCATTAATAACAACGCTTAGTTCGAGTTATAATTCGGAAGTCACTTATTTTCAGAACTTAAATTCTAAAAAAAATTACCTATGAAAGATTTTTTAATTGCTATACCTTATAATATTTTAAATATATTTTAGATGAATTGAAAACTTTGATCACTATTCCTTCTATATTATCCTTCAAAAAGATAAAAATTGTAACGCTCGGATAAAAATGTATGAAGTTATATTAAAAAGTTATACTAAAATGTATGAAGTTAAAATTTATCCAACATCATATATATATATATATAAATGATGTTGGATAAATTTTGTATTTGCATTCAATATATTTTCTATGCGTTTTTATTCCTTTACTAAAATGAATGGCGCAATCGAAATTAAAATGAATCGAATAAATCGAATTAAAATGAAAGCAATTTGTTTGCCTTTTATTGAAATTTAGCATAGATGCTTATGAAAAATGAATGAGATTAATGATTAATTATCCTATCATGTTCTTATTAGTATTCCAGATATGTATTTAAATGGATACTTAATACTAGATAAACACGCTTTCAACTTACTCCTCCTCCTTTAAGTCTTTTGCATTTCTGTTTATTGTTACGCTCTCCACAGATTTTCTGTAAAACAAAGAGGAAATCAACTTTTTTTCATTTCATCGGATTGAAGCATGTTTTTATGAACCCATGTAACTATTTTTCACGATTGCTTTATATAATTCTACTTATTCTAAATATATCGACACATTTTATGAATTAAATTCGACAATTGTTCCTTTTCTAAATTAGCTGCTTCGGAATACCAATTGGTACGCCAGGAATATTGGTTTTATCTAACTTCTGATAAATTGCTTAGATATAACTTCGCGTTAAAGATTTCCACAAACTCTAAGGCCGTTTTATTTTAATGGCCTTACTTCAGTTTTATTTACTGAGTAACTGAAACTTTCGAATTGAGACAGTTTCATAATATTATAGTGCTTTTAAAACGTAAATGTTTGATTTATATATCTTCTGAATTTTCCAATATTGCAATACGAATTTTAATTTTTCTTGTAAACTGTACAGCATTACACAGCATCCAACTTCTTTATCTTTGAATAAACGGAGAAAAAAATTTCCAAAATTAACTACTTGTTGAAAAATTGAAAATAATTTTGGATTTCGAGATGACAGTGTAATATATTTTTAGAAATTCGTAGAAAAATAGCGCAAACTTCAGGAAAAACTTACCTGATTATTAAATTGGTATCATTAAAGGGAGACATTTTTTTTTAAATTGTGAAATTCATTTTGTACAATAATGTTCTAAAAAGTTATTGCAGAAAAAAATATTTCGTTTGATTTTTAATTAAATTTAATTGGAATTTCAAAAGATTACTCTTTAGTGTACATCCCCCCCCACTCAAGTATTAAACTATCACCTCACCTGAAAAGTATATACTTTGTTTAACATTTTTATAATTTAAATAATAGAAATTTTTATATAAAGAGGAGTTACGTGGATCGGTTATAAGAATGGTTTTTTTTCAGTATGAGATTGATTCTCACTTCTGTGGTGATTAAAATATTTAATAAACATTAAGGTTGTATTGAGTTATCTGAACTTCAGTGATGCGTGCCGGCTTTTTGGCACATGGGTAGCTCGTCTCCCTCGTGTGCTGGGAGTCTCGGTTTCGAGACTCGGTTAAAGCATGGTTGTTCTTTTGTGTGCTATCTGGGGGATATACGAATGTGCCTTCCTGTAAAAAGAGGTTGTACAAACGAATGTGTAGCTAAAGTCGTGCTCTTTGCCCTAGTTGGTACTACTTGAAACAAGAGACCCTTTTTCTTCGAGTTAAAGTCTGCTAATGTATCATCGGGGCTTGTTCATGGCAAGTGCCATAAGTAAGAACAACAGTGATGCGCAGTATTTTATATTGGATGTATTAGGCTATGTGCCTCTAAATTTTTCTTTAAATTTGGTTAATAAAACAAAAATTATGATAAAAAATTTGGTCAACTTCAAGGAGAATATTTTTTTGAATGTATTTAAGCTTAATTCCTTTTCAAAAGGAATGATATCCCTACAAAAGCAAAATTTGTAGATATAAGTCCATAAAATTTACCTTTATATGAGATCCGGCCACTTCAGCAAAAAACTCATTTAATGTTCTCTAGAAATAGTAAATGAATAATCATTAGAAAATATATTATTATAAATACAATTTTATAATTTTTATCTTCAGATATGTGAGAAATATTAACTCATTTGACAACCAATGAATTTTGGTTTGTGCTTCCGATATTTTTAAAAGGTGAACACGGAACAAAAGGAAGAAACACAGAGCTTTATGTCCCTAGGCATGTTTGCGTATATTTCCTCCGTAAAGATGTGGGAAAATTTAGAAATATCTTTTACTTCGAATAGAATTTAGCACTATACTTTTATAAATTGATAATTTTTTATGCACAATCCATTAATAAAATATCGATAATTACTCATCAATCAGGAAATTTGCAATTAAATTCTAAAGGCAACTTTTTAAAATTTTGAAACTGTGCAAAATCTCTTTATATACGATAATGTTTTTGGTAGTTTTTGCAAAAAAAGCATTATAATTCAGCTTAGGTTTTAATCGATTTAAATTTAAAATTTAATCAATTTAATAGCATATGAGGTGCATATTTCCTTACATCATATATAACTTAAAGATGTGTGAAAAATGTCTAGCCTATAGACTGCCAAAAGATTCACACATTCATCATTAATATTCATATAAAAATAGGAAAGGAATGATGGAAATAAATCCAAAATCCAGTTTTACGTATCAATAATTAATAGCTAGTTTCAATTAAGTTTGTCTTTTAATGGATAAAACGATGAATGTAAAAGCATAAAGCAACAAAATTTCTTTTAGTTGTTTATTTAATTTTTTTCTATAAATGAATCTGAAAATAAATTGATAAATATTTTGCCAAATGCTATGATTGATATCTTTTAAAGTATAAAAAAAGAACAGTTGAAATGTTAGCATAAAACTATTCAATCAATTAATAAAATATAAAAGTCAAGGTAAACGTTATGAGAACTTCGTATTTTTTACATTTTCTTTTAGAAAACCTCTACATCTTGTTCCTCTCTACATAACTCATTCCCTTTAATTAGTATCAAATTACATTCTCTTTCACACTCATAGAACTTTTGAAAGCATTGAAACATTTTAAAGGATTGTCTAAGGGCTATTGAAAAACTGG
>JAOUZG010017793.1:2596865-2668413 GCA_026289955.1 Argiope argentata | reverse complement strand
TTGAAATCAACAAGCAGTAGCTCAATCGGTAAAATGCAAGGATTTCAATATTTCTCAAGTGAAGATTAAAAAGTTAAGAATTTTAAGAAGTCAATGCGAGTTTAATTCTTGCAAAAATCAATAATTTTTTGATAAATTATTTATATTAATTGTAATTATTTAATAAAAAGTTACGAAAATAAAATTTTTCTTTGCTGACCTAAATAGGAATTGACTCAATTATAGAATTTTTTCTATTACTTGTTGAAGGCATGCGCCTATTTCTATTTTTTTTCAGAGAGAAAATCTTTTCAAGAGTAAATTAAAATATAAGATGATCATTCATTCTTTATAAAAACTTGAATAGTTTTTAACTTAGAGTACTAAAAAGTCTTTTTTTTCAAAAATATTTCAAAATTTGTAACATAGTTTGAAATTTTCTAAATAAATATCAATTTAATCATGATTACCTCTTCATTAGGTACATTGTAGCAATGAAACATCTCTGCTTTTGCTTCTGAACCTGCATAAAAACAAATTGCATAAAGAGCATATATATGAAGAAAAGTTGATAAATAATTACTTCAAGTAAAATCTTAACTTTTTAGTAAGATTAAATTAATTTTTTAAAAATCCTTTTCTTCCATATTAATAAATTTTAACAAGTAATTTTATTTTACAATCATAGTTTACGTTGCTTAAAATCAAAATTAGTGCTAGAAATTTTAATTTTTCTCAAATGTTTGGTAAGTATTCAATTCATAAAGCTTTATTGCATGATTTATTAAAATTTAATCGTAATTCGTTTTAAAAAATACAATACTATTAATTCTAATTCTATACTATTTTAAAAAAGGGTGCTGAATGTGGCCAGATGCCATAATATGAAATAATAATTGAAATAGGCAATCATTATTTAAATAATTCTTATGTTTTATAACGCCATCACTTTAGGACTTTTATTCATTATTTGCCTTTTATTTCGTAAGAGTGAAACTCTTTACTATGCCTTTACACTTTTACAAACAAATTTGCGAATCTGCTTACCTAAATTACAATTGATATCACTGAAACATTTAAAGAACTGCTCTTCTGACATATCATTTTCATCGGCCATCCCTTTTACTTTTTCTCCTTCAGATATACTTTTAGACATCATAGCTGGCTGTGCCATAGGACCGAACGCTATCACAGAAGCTAAGAAACACCCAGTAAGACAAAGTGTCAGTTGGAGTTTGGTGTTCTCATGCATGATTTCTTCACCTGTTTGTCATTCTAGGGATAAAAAGGAAGAATTTCTCACCTTTTAAAGTTCCAGTTGCGTGAAATATATTTAACGAAGTACGGAAATAAATATTTTCCTTTTTATATAAATGCGAAGCTTCATCAAAGGGAATAGTGCAAAACAGAAAACATACTGGAATTGCATGAAGAAAATAAGGAAAATTTAAATATTCACTGCAATGTGGTACATTTTTCACACTTCCTCGTCATAATTATAAATTATCATATTTTCGAAAAAAAAAATATTGTCTTTACGTGACAGTTTACTGATGAACAAATACGGGATTTTTCTAGTGAAAGTAAATATTTTAACAATAGAGATCATATGGGCAATAGTTCTCTCAAACACTTATGAGCAGTATTTGCAAACAGAAGTTTTAAGTCTAGACAAAAAAAAGTATTGTATAAATAAAGGTCCTTGTATGCAAGGGATATAGAGATGTGGTAGAGAAAAGAGATTTGGTGAAAGATATATGATAATGTTTGTTCCACATCTCTTTCTCAATCATTAAACTGATTTTAATCAAATTCGAACAATAAAAATTATTGAGTCATTAAATTACTGAGAAAATAATAAATATTCAAAACTATAAATTAAAAATTATTGAGTCATTAAATTACTGAGAAAAAGAAAATTTATTTAATATTCAGACAATTAAAAATTAAATAAAATGTTAAAGTTTATCCGCAGAACAAAGCAGATTTTTTTAATGCAAAAAATGATTTTAATAAGAGGTTTTGTAACAAGTAATGCACTGAATTTTTCAGTTATAAAAAATGCAATAATGATAATATGAAGGGAGACTGTTGAATCAGTTTAAAAATCTCTATTTCATAAAATGTCTTCAACCCGTACGTAGAAATTTTAATTATTTTTAGTCGAGTGTTTTTCCATTAATAAGGCAAAGAATCACTATTTTTCATCAAAAACTATTTCTATGTGATTATGTCCAGTACGTTTTAAGCAGGAGACAAAACCTTCTCCCTTTCTTGAATAACTTTTGTATAATAAATAGTTTTCTGTATAATAATGGTTGCATTTTAGAATACTAAGTAGGCATTTGAAATATGACAATCTGAAATATCTACATTTTTGTATTAAATATGACTGAGAAACCTTAATAAATCCATTTACTACTAAACTACTAACGATTTAAAGTTCAAATCAAATTTCGAATCTTGAACCTCCGGTATTGATGCCGAGGCCTTTTAATATGCATAAATGATTGCCAATTGTTGTAGGCCTATCTAATTTTCTTTATTGTCGTACATTTAAACAATGACATATAATTTAGGTACTTACGTATTAGACAGTCGACGCCAACGATCGATAATGGTTTAGTAACCCATTGGCGACGGATTCAAATTTGGCGATAAATCATTCAAAGCTACGAAACCAACAAAATGGTGGACGACAGTTAAGGTTTGAACAATTTTTTAAATAATGGCGGTTTTTTTCCATTATTGGCGGTTTAGCAACTTATTGGCTACGCCTTCAAATTTGGCGGAAAAGATCAATGGTTTAATACGTAAGTGCCATAATTTATTCGTTTTAGGCGTCTAATAACAAATTATAATATCTTCATTATGAATCTGTTATTTTATTGCCTCTAAGAATTATATTTTCAACAAATATTTAACAAAAAAATTAATTTTTAGATTATTTTTAAAAATTTCTGTTAAGATACAATGTATCAAATTCCACTATTTAACAATCAAAATTTATACCACTATTACTATCTAAAATAACTATATCAAATGATTGATTAAATAGTCACATTATTCTTTTCAACAATTTTATATCTTATACTCAGCCATAGACTATGACAATACACACATGGACAATATTTTATCTGAATTTAATATAGAGCAAAGGCATAAACTTTTATAGGGTCAGCATAATATCATGGCTTTCATCAACAGAATAAAATTTTGCTTTCTTCTTGTTCCAGAATAAGGCTCCGTATGTACGATGACTTGTACATCGTACATGATGTATAAACTATTTTATTATGCTGATATTTAAAATTTAACACTCTTTTATTGCAATAAAAGAAAGAATACGGGAATTTGATAATAGGTGATATCAAAAGCATCGAACAAAACATACAATATATAAGAAAATTCTACGTTTTTTAAAAAAACCCTTAAAATTGTAAGAGAAGATATGAAGAAAATAAATCTTTGGGCAATTATATCCATCATTTATCCCAATTTTAAAATTTTCGAATCCTTTAATGTGATTTGACTCATGGCTTAGATTCACATTTCAATTTCACTAAGCGACTATGATATAGTTAGTTTTACTATAAAAAACTCGCCTATAATTTACAAAATAGAAAATGTGAATCACTCGATAAACGAATAAAAAGTGTGTCAGAAGATATGATAATCATACATAAATCAGAGCAATGAACTCGTCAAGCATAAACACAGAATGAAACTTAATCATAAGAGTCACGGATAAGCACAGTTTATATTTAAAGAAAAATTTTAATTTTCAAGAAAATCCAAATTATTTTATTTTACCTTGTAACGCAGAAAGATCACAAAGAGAAAGTATTGTAATTGCCATAAAATTCAAACTAGAGGTCCTGGGGCAGCTTTACATTTTAGATAACGAGTCTGTAACGCACAAATTTGGAATAACAGTTGTCTATTGTTCTTTCTGTCTCTCTGTGCACAAGATAAATTGAAAATATGTTTAGTTAGATAGAACAACTTTTCGTCTATGATTTTTGCGTCAAATTTGACAAATTTTGAATGATATTCATATATAGAACTTTTGTCTACGTTTTAGTTCATACTTTCTTTTTCACACAAAAGGATAAATTTCTTAAAATTGTACTTAAAACTATTTTCTTGCTCTGTATAATAATGAGCTACATTATCAATGTTGATGTATATTATCAATGCGATATATATAAATGTGGTATACTAATTATAATTTATTTAATCTTTTTGAAATTTAAATGCAACATTCTGATTTAATATATGTGCAATAATGTTTTGAATATATATATATATATGGTTGCTTTTAATTGGATTATTAGTATAAAATATTTTATTAATTACTCTAGTTCGTAGTTTATACTTGTTTTTGTTTCAGTTATATTTAATAATATATTTATTTCTTAAAATAAATGACAAATATCATTTCAACATAATTCTCTGTTAATTCAATTTATGCCTTTCACAGCTTTTCTTTCCAATTATAATTTTTGTACCTCTAGTTTCACAAAACTATAGCTATAAAAACATTGTAACTATAAAAATACTCTTAAGACTTTTAAGCTTTGTTTAGTTTTGTTAAATTAACTTCCCGTTTTAAAGAAACACAAAGGCTATATGTGAAAGGATCTCGTAATTTTGAACCGCGAATAGATGAAGAGAACAACACCTCAGCTGATTCCCCCTTTCTCCTTACTTCCATGCCACACCAGCGGAAGGACGTTAGGATCAACGTATTTAACGTGAACCAGGCTCGCTGAACAGCAATTCATCGGTATTATTGGGTCTGGAACTGCAAGCCCTCCGGTTCCGTAGCCGAGACCGTACAACCAGATCGCCGCGACCTCCATTATTACTTCAAAGTTTCAGGCAGCTCTAAAATGCAACTTTTCTTGCCTGTCTATCCACAAAAAAGCACGATTCACAAAACTGTGAAACATATGCAGTAATTTAGTGAAGCAGATTTTTCTTACTTTTATGGCAGTTAAAATATGAAAAATAGGAATCTATAATATATCTAAGTGTGGTAAAAATGTATGGCATGGTGCAAATGCATTAAAAAAATATATAACTGACACAAATAAAAAATTGACTGGACAAAAAGTTAGTTCTGTAAGAGTCTTAATTAGATTGATCTAAAGCCTACTGCATCATGGAAGATTGATCTACAATTCATTATTTATTTAGAAAGAACAAGTTTGAAATATTTGCAAATTGCAACTTATTCAAAAAATGTTCAAATTATTTTCATGATGGGTGAAGATTTCAATTTACAGGACAACTGATACATTGATAACTTCATTTTACAACATTCATAAATTATGTCATATTTAAACCACAATTTTTTAAATTTTACTTTTATTTTTAATTTACAGCACGATGCCTATGATAAAACGCTGAAGTTGTTATTGTCTTTGAAAAGGTAAGAAAAGATTTATAAATAAACTCTTTTTCATCTAATAATGGGTACTTTTAAACCTATATCATAAGGTTAAATGAAATCTAGTATTAATGAAAACGATCATGTTATGCTTAAAATTTTTTTTGAACAATTGGTGCTAAATATAGTTAATGTTTGATTATATTATTATATTATTTAGAGTTATAGTATTATATTATTGTAACCTAATTCTGTAAATATATACTCGAAAGTATAACTTATTTTGATACTCTAAAGTTTAATTCAAATTGGCCTTTGCTTCGAAATCTAAATTGCATTGTAATATCTGTAGAAAACAAATTCGATAAAATTCCATATAAATTAACATTAAAGAAAAATCTATTAATCATAATATAGCGTGTATAGGATTAATGCCTTTGCATTCTCATAATGCCTCTGATGTCTTTGCATTTTTCAACTAAAGTGAAGTTGAAGGCAATTTTGATACACTCTGTTCTGATATTCGCTTCAAAATTTAAAATGTGTTGTTGTGTTGATATGAAACAAATTGAATAAAAAATTAAATTATGAAGATAAATAAGTAAAAAAAATATTGAATAAGCGAAGGGGTTTAAATTATTAGGCGCATTGATTTAATATGCATTTTATTATGCTACACTTTTGTATTTCAACTGCAGTCATCGTAAAAATATCTATTTTGGTAAGAATCGAGAATGTGATCGTTGACATTATTTTTAAGGATTAAACCATGACATGCGTATAATACACAAGTTCCCGAAAATCAAATTTGTGTTTTAGAGGTATTTTTTTCTCCTACAAAATATTACCTTATATTGAAAATATTAGGTAAAAAATTTCCTTTATCTGCATCTTTATTAACGTTAAATGCACGAGCAAGTACTGTGGAGAAATGGTTGTCAATACATTATAACATGTTTTTAAGATATAAGTCGAAATCATTAGGGAAATTTACCAAAATTTGATAGAAATTTGAAAAGATGGTGTAAAATCTGTGTATGGAATCTTATTTGTCCATACTTTTATTGTCTAAATATTTAATTTTTTCCAACTTTTATTTGTCCAGCTCAAAGCGTCTATGATTAATCTTATTCACAGAAAGACAAATCTGAAAAATTTATATTTCGGAAAACAGAGATATTTCAAAATATAGAGTTCGAAAATATAAATATTTTGGAGAAAAAATATTTTTGATGATAGAAAAAAAATATTTTGATATATTTTAAATATTTTTGATGATAGAAATACTTTGGTTTTTTATACTTCATATGCAAGAAAGTAAAAATGATTTAAAACTCTATCGACAGATGGTAGCACAATCTAAAAAGTGCATAAAGATAAATTGTAAATACTATGAATTTTTTGAATAAAGTTAGTCATTAAATTTTAGAATCAGCTATAATTCGAGGCGTGATATTGAATTTGTTTGTATTATATCAAGTATTGGCAGTTATAGGATACTTGATGAAAGAGGTGAGAGTCAATCTCAAGTCTATGACAAAAAAATTATGCGAATAAACATTGGAATAAAATGCATCTGGCAGCATTTAAAAAGAATGAAGAATTGGACTTTCATATGCAATATCTGGACTGATGCTGAAGAACTGTAAAATCTTCAAAAAATGAAATAGCGAAAAAAATGAAACAGAGCCCTTTTTAAAATGATCGATTCAAGTTATGGGCTTTTCAGATATATGATAAATTAGAAGCAAGATAAAATAGGTATTAAATACTTCTTTATGAGTTATACCTGAAGTACAGGATAAATTAATCTAAGAAATGTTTGTTACATTACCTTCAGCTATTCTGTCCTGTGAAGGCTATCAAAGTATTTTTATATATTTTTAAATACTTCTTTAATTTTAAAGAAGAAAAAATATTTTTGTTTAAGAATTGAAAAGAAACAAACTTATAAATAAATCGGTTTATTGAATTTTGTTCCTTCAAAGAATTTCCTATTTTATTTTCTTCCTATTTTTAAAGATGACACTCAGATGTACATAGATATTATTAAGTTTCGGAACACAATTTTCGTTTTCGTAATCAGTTTATTTTAAGCAACACAAGATAGAGAGTTTCATGAGGCTATTTATACAATGATGACAGAAACTTAGAATATTTACAAATGAAGTAGACTTAAATTGATCAAATGATCAGTACATCAAAGACATGAAATAACTTAACATACAAAATTCTATCTTTAAGGCAAACACAATATATTCTATTTAAATCAATACCGAGTTGCCAGATTCCTAGCTGGAATAAGATGCATTCTAAACTCTAAAATGGTAATAAACAGGAAATATATAACTTATTAGGAGTGGCAACATTTATGAACATGTATAGTTTCATAACGATCTAGAAAATATGAAGAGAGTTGAAAAAAGGTATAATGCTCTAAAAGTTTTTAAATACTCGATATAGCGTAAACGTAAAACCTTCCCTTTGAATCTTGTATTCTTTTTAAATCAAATAATAGGGATTTTTATAACTCCTCATGCTTTTTATAACTTGTGATATTTAAATAGAAAGGGTTTCCGTTGAACAATGTACTATCTCTTTCTTATTATAACTGTCAAATAACCAATCCTTTATGTCTTTTTTTAACTCAAAAAGTTTGAATAAATGTCAACTATTTGAATAATGAATAGTTTCGCATTAAATGATGTAGATATAAGAATATGTTTGTCACATATTCTGACGCCATATTTATGCATCGCCATATTGAGACGCCATATTTTATGCATCCAGATGAGATAGAAAAAAAAACTGCTTCCCCCAAAAGGATAATCTGCCAGCTTGTATTCGTGTTCTTTTATTTTAAATTAAAGATAGAAATAACAAAGATCTTTATTTCATTATAGTCTTTCAATAGCTTTCAAATTCAAGAATTTGAAACTTTGAAAGATAGAGCATGTGGAGAGAAATTGTTTGAAGGCATTCAATACAGACGCATTCATACAGAGGCTCACGAATTCGCTATCAACTTTCATGTGAAAAAAATGTTATTCTTATATAACCATGGGCACTTGTCTTTTGTTCAATAAAAAATACACATAAAACTATTTTTATGATGCATAAAAGTTGAACTTGGTTTATACGATTCAAAAGCGTTCAATGTAACGAAAGATTTTGTTGTATTCGGTCGAATTACACGAATAAAATGAAAATCGCACTAAGCATTGCAATTTTGAGCTTTCTAGGCTTGCTTGTTTGCAGTGAGTACCATTTACCAGAACCAGAAGATGTGGCTAAGTATTATGATTGTTGGACCTATGTTAATTGCGTCTTAGGTAAGAATACAGCAAATTTTGTTGCCCAATTAATTTAATAACCCGGTTAATAACAAAGTTTGTTTCTTAATAAGTCGCTTGTTATTAATAATCTATTTCTCTTAATTGATTTAGTAAATGAAATCTGACGAAACTAATGTGAATCAATTTCACCTGATAACATAATATATGATTTGTTTTTGCTTTCTTCATATAAATTGGTACTTACTTATTAAACCGTCGATATTTATAGCCAAATATGAAGGCGTTGTGAATGAGTTGCTAAGCCGCCAATAATGGCAAAAAACCGCCATTATTTAAAAAATTGTTCAAACCTTAACTGTCGCCCACCATTTTGTTGGTTTCGTAGCTTTCAATAGTTTATCGCCAAATTTGAATCTGTCGCAAATGAGTTACTAAATCGTTGGTGTCGTTGGCGTCGATGGTCTAATACGTAAATATCAAATTATATAAGCAAGAAGCAAAAGAGATGTAGTCAAGTTTCACAGTGATATTTTCAAATTACTACATACATTTTCATATTAATTTACACAAGGAAAATTATTTAAGAATTATATCTATTTATCTACCTGTAATAAACAAGGGTAATTTAATTCAGCGTGTGTGTTTTTATAGCAAAAAGTTTTTGTTTTTTCAAATTTTGGATGGCATTTTCCTACAGTCTATATATCTATACATCTCTTAACAAGTTAAATCTATACCGCGGCAAGCTTAATAGATGAAGTTTTATACATGATTTTATTATTAGATTAATAGATGTTTGTCTAATTTTGAATTCAATCTGTCGACGGATTCACTGCCAGTGAGCTTGTGTACATATGTGAGCACGACGACATAGAATTTCTCTAAACATTAACTCGTAATATTTCTTCAATACTGTAGATCATTACCCAGTTTTAGATTAAATCCGGCAAAAATAAATGTTTTTGGATAACCTGACCATTTCTTTAATCGTTCTTGCGCTTCACTACAAAATAACTCAAAACTGTAAAAAATTGGGAAAAGGAATTTTGAAATGACGTCTTGATTTTAAAATAATAGATTTGCTGAAGTCTTAAACACGAATGGAACCATGGAAAGTTACTCCAATCTATTCTGAAGACACATGGAGAAATCTGAATGATCAAACGCCGCTATAATATTGGTACCAGCTGAAGCTGGTACCAATATTATAGTAGTTATTAAGGGCCATTACTGATGACGATGTGACCCTTCACATAAAAGGCATGATCTATCATCGGTAAGAGGTAGTTGACCCCGTATCATTTCTGTACTACCAGTATGAGGAAGGTAAATCCCCTACAGAAATCTCCTTAGCCTCATGTCTGATGTTTCCTGGGTGGATTAGAAGTGAAGAAAAATGTCCAAAATGCATATTCGAATTTTTTTTCTTATTCAATAAGCTGAACATAGAATTTTTTATATTTTGCAAGTCAGAGAGAAAGTAATTATTCTAGATTAAAAATACTATTACGTATTATAAAAACAGTTAAATTACAGGTCTTTGCTTCATTTTTAAGCTAATATGTAAACTTGTTTCATAAAAATTTTTACTTTCTTCCATATGACTAGCGCTTGATTTGCATCATACATTTTTATCAGAGGACCTTTTGCTTAATATAAAATTATTTTATGATTAATTAGTTCAATCTAGTAATTGATCATAGAATTATGATCAAATTCTTAAACTGAACACAATTATATGCAAAAGAAGTAGGATTGAAAAAATGCAGAAAAAATAAATCATTTGTTGCCTAAAAGTACGAAAAAATGAAAAAGAACTTAATTTATTTGTTGTTTGCTACATTAAATAACTGATTAAAACTATAAGAATAACTTATCTTTTTTAAAAAGTCGAATTATTTTCTTCGAAAATGATTTTTTTTCTGTGTTAAATAGCACATGAAGATTATCTCATTGTAAAACTATATGTCTTGCTATGGCAGGATTAATTGGCGATCTCATATAAAAAACTAATAACAAAATATATAATTATAGACAATCACAAAAAAAATGCATTCATTTAAAAATATGGTCATTGATACTATAAAGAATACTAATAATTTTTTAAGATTTGAAACAACAAGTTAATTTCTCAAATTTTGAGACAGATAAATAGCTGAAAGTTTATTTAGTTTATGTCTTTTATTAGTGTTCAAAAATGTTCATTATCCTTTTTTAAACGAGTTGGTGTTTTTGTGTTTGTAACAATTTTAAGTTTCCATAAAATTTCTTTCTAAATTTAAATTGTCTTGAACATTGTCCTAGTGATAGTCCTTGTTAATTTAGAAAATATCTTTTACACTTTTCATTATTAATTTTAATTTTTGCGCGTCATAGCAAAGTCTGTCTTATTTATGGTATAAAAAAGTCTATTCAAAAACAGCACTTTTTAAAATTAAAGTCCTATTTTTTAAAAAATAGGACTTTTTTTATTATTTTTTATTGCGTTTAAAGCACTATTTTCTGCTTTCTTCTTATTCAGATGCCCTTTTAAAGCTAATCTTTCACAAATTTATTTAATTTTTATTAAGTCAAACTTCAACTATTTTCTCAATTTTTTAAAATTAGAAGCAATATTTGAATTATAACTGATTTTTGAAAATGAATGCATTTAAATGAATTCCTTAAAAAAACTATGATACATAAAAAATCGACAAATATTTTCTATTTCGAATGAAAAAAAAATTCCAGTCTTACGAGAATTCGTTTTTTATAATTACATAAATTTATTGCCGTGGTTGAAAAAAAGTATTAAAAACTCTCTATCTAATTCAGATGCATGCTTTTCGAAACCCCATGAAATTATTTTTGTTATTACATTACTTATCGATTTTGTTTAATATTATTCACATTGATTATTAACCTATAAAATACTTTCACTGCCTTCGTCTATTTATTATCTATAAAAATATGATTCTAGCTATTCTATTTTTAACTTATATATTATTGCATGTATGAAAAAAAGTGATCACACTTACTAAAGAAAAGTACGTATAGGTATTGAAAACTGAATTACTGTTATTTCAGGTAAACCAGGGTTTAAGAAATTCAAAGACTGCATCAGCGTGTTGCCAGAAAAGGTCAGGCTATTTTTAAAAAAATTCTCTTTATCTTTCAAGACTTTTTGTTCCTAAAATTGAAAATAATGAAAAATAACAAATTCGATTCATTTCATTGTCAACAAACATATTTTGACATCGCTGACATTTTTTCTGCCTTATATAACTGAAAGAGGTATATCTGATTTACTTCTGAGTTAGAATTAATAAAACAATTTTTCGTCGTATCTTTCTAGAAAAAATATTTCGGCATAAAAATTTTGTTGAATAATGAAGATAGCCGGCCAATTTTCAGGAAGATACAGACCAATGATGATTCGATCTTTGCAACATTAGTTCCAACGTTTCTTATACTTGTCGTGCTCGTGTGTCCTGTTGATCAGGTTTCGGGAACGGAGATCTCCTCTTTAGAAGAAGGCCTGGAGTATGCGAAATCACCTCCAAACAATTGCCTCATATGACTCGGGAATTTGGCAAGACAGTTGTTTGCATAAATCTCTTCCTCGTTTTATGATGTTTCGTCCCTTGTAACCTTAAAGCGTGACATTAATGTAACTATATAAATTCATTATAATTATCCCAATTTTTTTTCATCCTCATCCTTAGTTAGTTACAATAATATATTGCATTCACAGTCAGTGATGACTAGCTTATGAAATTACAGTCAATTAATGAAATAATAATTTCATTTATTTGGGATATTATAAATATATTAATTTAATATATTTGCGTAAAAGATTCTACTTCTACGCTTAGTTACCCTTTAATTTTAATAATTATTTAACAATAATTAATTATTTCATATGAGTTAAATTATTATTAATTAAAATGTGATTGTATGAAAACATTGCGTGAATATTTTTGTCATATATATGACGTTGTATGGGATAGTAGGTCTTAGATATATACACGTGGATCAAAATTAAAATTACAGTGAATGCTCGCTAATTTGTTCTCACATTAATATTTTCTATCTTCTCAATGAACATCTATAAAAAAATCAATTGTTTATAAAAATTTTCACTGACCCTTAGGCCATTTTCATATTTCCTAGTGACGATCTATACTTTTATGAATTATGCTTTATAAAAAAAGAATCATTGAGAATTTTATTATTTTAATTGCTTGTTTTATGAGTAATAGAATTATTTGTATATTGAATGACATGTTAATAGCACTAAATATATAATACTAATTTTTTATTCGTTATTTATTCAAGGAATTCGAAGATTCCATAAAGTATGTTAATCGTAATTTCTTCAAATATAAATCACAAACTGTGGAACAGATGTTCGAAGAATATTGTACTTACAAGGGAGAAAAACAAGTGAGTATAGTTTATTTATATCAAATATTCTATGCCTGAATATTACATCTATATTATATTTAATATACAACATATTTATTGTATCCTTTTTAACATATGTATAATATATTCGAATGCAAGAAGTTTTTCCATTTGAATATATTTACTGTAAAGTTTTTGATGACATAATGAATAATCTATTTGAAGACTACATTCGTTTTTGATTATCAACTAATTAATTTTTACAGAAATTTGATACTTGGAATAATCTGTTTAGGAATATGGTGCATTATCCAAGTATTCCTATTTGCATATATTATTATTATTAATGTTAATATTCAATAAACTTTCTTGATTTTTAAATTGACCACAGTTTTACAATTTATTCTTTTATTTTTTGACTGCGTAATCTTACAAATTTTTAAATAAAAAGGTCAAAGTAGCATTCATAGAGCTCAAAGCTCCCCTCCCCACTGAGTATGAAATAATGAAAGTTTACAATTCTTAATCACAGTGTTCGTATATTCACATAGCAACATTTTCCTTTTACTTCTATTTCTTCGATCAAACAGAAAACTCTCTAACGAGAGTATTCCCTATCCGATTTATTTTTAATTCGAAATCTTTCTTCATCCACTGTATATAAAATAAGTAAATCCTAGCTGCTAGATTTTTTAGTATTTATTTCATTAATTCTAACGAATTGTGGACTAGCAGCTAATATTTTAAATACATGTTTTGTTGAGCTTTATTTTTCTGAAAACCGTGGATTACTAATTTTATTTGTATATAATCATTGAATTTCCTTTTTTTTATATTTTAAATATATGAATGAAAGAAGGATATTAACATTACTGTTTTAATTTAAAAATTAAAAAAAAAACAAAGGGAAAGAGTTATGAATAATACAAAAAGAGTGGAGAAAGTTTTAAATATTTAAGTGTCAACTATTAAAAGATATATTTCAACCCCAAGTCTAAATTCTAAAATAATTTATCATAAATTGAAGAATAATATGATTTATAAAAAATAAATCGAATTTTTTAAAGAATATTTATGCAACATGGAAAAACTTTTATGCTTAAGCATATTAATTTTAAATAAAAAGGTAGCTGATCTTTCTGCCTTTTCATTTTCATTTTGTTAAAATTTGGTACATAATTTTTCGTGCTTCCCGATGGAAGGTAAATATAATCACCATTATTCAGTAAATCTGAAAATATATTTTAATCAATTCGGATTCCACACACAATTTTTAAGAAAATTTATTCATCTGATATTTTTCAATTTCCTTGATTCTTTAGAACATTCATTTTTAAAGATTTCATAATCTGTGAAAGTTTTAAATGCAAGTTGAATTCTGAATTCGTTTGATAATTTTCCAAGTAAGCAATTGAACATCAGAGTATTCTAAACCTATTACTTTCTTATCAAATTGGTTATTTAGTTATGAATGTTAAAAAATATTTTTATATCACTTGCTCCTTAGAAATTAATCAAAATGTTTTTTTCTTTTTCAAAATTAAATGACAAAAGCAAGCCTTTTAATATGTTTTTATTCATACTTACATTTTTTTACAATGCATTGTTCTATAATAATTTTTTTCTTTGAAAACTAAACAAGAAATGTTGCTAAATATAATATTTTTTTTCTAATTCCACAGAAAAAAGTTTTTGTAAAAACTTGGGGAGGTGGTCTATATTTCCGCAAGGTGAGTACTGTGTAAGACAAGTGTAAGGACTCTATTTTAGTATAGCTCTTATTCATCTTTCAATTTATTATTTCAATAGAATATCTTTGTATTTCAATAGAATATATTTGTATCTCTTATTCTATTGAAATATATTATGAATTAAAAAAAATTGTCTGGTAAAAAACATACACGTGCATATTCCTGATATAATATTTCTCATATTTTAATAAAATAATAATATTACATCATGTATGAAAAATGTATTTTCCACGTTTATTTTTACTTAACTTGACTTGAAAATATAAAATCACAAATTAAGCAAATGTGATTTTAGTCTCCTTTTCGGAAATGTTTTTATTTTACTCAGGTTTTTAAATACACTTTTTTCGCTAGACTGGAATTTGATTGCTTAAATTACTCAGAATTTAAAAACTGTCCATAAATATTTTTATAATGTAGTTTATAAATGTATCTTTCTGCAATTTTTGAAAAATAGCTTTGACAGGAAACAAATTTTCAGATTCTTAGAGCACATGCATTAATTCGTTACATCTATTTTCATTTTGATAAAGGATTTGCAATCTATTATGGGAAACATTTTAATTATTACTTCCAATTATAACAATCAAATAATTTCCTGGACTCAAACAAATCTATACTAAAATGCGATTTCATTCCTTTTTTTACTTGTCTATTTTTATGGATAACGTTTTTAGATTCGAAGGATATAATTAGCTTGAAGTATTGGTAAGAGAAACAATACAGATCACCGTATTGTAACTTAGCTTTGCAAAGACAAAAGTTATCTCTTTGTTTCTAAAGAGAAATTACGTTCTCATCGTGAGGACTTAATTTTGGGCTATCCATTTTTCCTTATATGCTCTTTGATTGTAACGCAAAGCTGCTTAGAAAAGTTCAGTGCCAATCTAGATATTTCTGCCTTCTTATTTCTGAACTACCAAGAAATGATAATGAGAAATCATAGAGTAACTAAATAGATTCTGACTTCCTTGGTAAAAGACCCTTTTGGAATTGTTGTTGTAGTGAATACATCTATAATAACAGAATGTACTTCTTTTGTGGGGTGGTGAAAAATGAGCTGGTAATTCCATTTTGACAAATGGTCGCAATTCAAATGTTACTGCTCATGGCAAAACGATCTTTCAACACAACCGAGTGCTCTTACAAACAAAAAAATCGAATCGATGATCTAACAATGATCTCTATCACAAATTATGGGCCTGATCCATGAGTGGTTAAAACTCCAAATGAACCTTATGGCTTATAGTATATTGCGAATTCATTATATTTACTCTAAATGCTCCAACTCCCTCTAATCAACAAACTTTTCTGCAGTTCTCTTTATCATGAATCAATTTAGGAAACTGAATCTTATTTAGTTAAAATTATTACCATTTTAATGATGAAACCTACATTGAAATCACCAGCAATACAACAGTTAATATTTTTTGTCATTATCGCTACAATCGTAATTATTTGTTTAATATTTATTACAGGGTTAGTTAAAAAAGCTTTAAGAACACCAAATTGATCTATTTTTCAATTCCTACTACTAGTTCATACTTTCCCTGTGTATTTTATTATATATATATATATATATATATATATATATATATATATATATATATATATATATATATATATATATCGTTCAAATTTATGAAACGCTTTTAATTCATCCAATCGATTCAAGTAAATTTTTTAAACATTGTAGTGGATGATATTTGATGTTAATATAGTTCTTTTAAATATTAATTAATTAATTTTGTATTAATTAATAAAAACTATTTTTTCTCGACAAAACTCTTTATTTCTACACCACGAAATAAGTAGCTAATTCAGTTTGTTTTTCTCCCACGTATATGAGGTTAGACATAATACGTTTTCGGTCTTTTATTTCAAACGATTCTTTTTATTTTCTTAATGTTTGATGCATTTAAAACTAAATATTGCTAATTAATCAATTCTTTGGATTCATTTTGAAGTGATTTCAAAATAAATAAACAAGAATAAAGAAAATTAAATATTTATAATATGTATTACGTTAGCCCAAATGGTGTAGAAAATTCACTCATTTTGCGCTGCCACCATTGGATTTGAATCCTCAACTAGCGCTGAAAATTTAATGCAAGTATAATTTTTTTGATCAATTACTTATAAAAAATTGTGGTTGTTAGGCCTGGATTGCCTGGTTGGTAGGGCCCTGGATTAACATCCCTTGGGCTGCGACTTTGAACCTGTCAGCTGAAGATTCTTCTTGTGTGCTGGACGTTAAATCTGTTCTGGTCGCAAAGTTCTCCGTGTGGAGAGAAATTGCACTGGGAGGGGGTGATGGGTCAGAGACGATTGTTTTCTGTTTCAGATCTAAATTACGATCTGTGGATGCATGAATGAAATTCGTCCTGTAGAAAGAGTTTGTGACGCAAGTCAGACTTTTGCCCTCGGGTGTTCAGGAATCATACCCTCAGAAACTACTGCACCCCTCTGTCCGTTGTAAAGCGAAACACAAGAGCAACAATTGTAATTATTTAATAAAAAGTAGCTAAAATAAAAGTTTTCCTAATTACCTATGACGAAATTGATTTAACAAAATTGTTTTTTGTATTACTCGTTTCATTGCGTTTTTAATTACTTTTGATTATATGTATCCAATAATTACACAACAATGTTGTTTTTATTAAATCTATGTTGGTGATAACCGTCCTTTATTTTTTTATGTATTACAGCACATCTGTAGTATGCCGGATAAACAAGATGAGTGCGCAAGACTGCATGATTCCTTTGTAAGTAATTTTGAAACTATAGAAATAATTATACATTAGTATAAACACTGAAGTTACGGAGAAGTAATATAGGTTACCACTATAATTTGTTTTATAAAAGATGTGTTTTTAATAAATTATCAAATGCTTCTATTTAAATTTGTACTAAAAATTTTTAATCAATATACTAAATATTTAAAATATTTTCCTTTTGAAAGAAATAAAAATTATTTAATAAATATAAAATTATTTTTATGATAATTATAGATTAATAAATAATAACCTCTGGTATTCAAGATCAAAAACGTAAAATGTGTCTTTCAGAGTTGAATGAAAACAATCTACTTAGAAGTTTAATTATACAATAAATTTATCTACATCTGAAATAAAGTTATACACAAATAACATTCTTTGAACTTTGAATGGAATAGAATAACAGGCTGAAAAAAGCTTTACTTAACCATTGAAATAGAAATTGCTATCAAAAGCAATCAATAACAAAATGTGCATAAAAAAGAGAATTGTTAGTAGGGAAATATATGTTTCAAAGTTGATGTTCAAATTTAACGACTTATACCTGAAAGAAACGTTTTAATTTTAAATTAATCAATAGAGAATGTGACAGCAAAATAATAAACCTGTTGGAAAAATCAAATTCATTTTAATTCAACATAGACCAGAAAGAATGCCAAATTTGAGATATTAACAATGAGCTCATTAGAAATACATATCAATAATGAAATTATAATTGTAAAAGTGATTTATTAACAATAAAAAATAAATAGTAACTACTAAAAGTGAGGAAGATTTTAAAAACATTCCGTCTTATTTAAATAATACCTCATTTTCTAATTTTTTATACATACCATATATTTAATTTTTTATAAATATTTAAATTTCTTTGTTAAGAGACTATACTCAGGGACAGATTGAAGTTAACATTAGAGGAAAAGTATATGGTGCACCACAAAGCCTTATAAAATAAACCTGACTTGAATTTTATCGTATTTAAAAGTATTATTGTATTTGAACAGACATCTTTTTGTCAATAATCTATATACTCTGCAATAAAAACTTTATGGAAAGCTGTTTAATTGCGTGCAACTCTCTCTAAGTCCCAAATGTCGTTGGATATCAAACGTATTCATTTCTCTTTGATACACAATATATTTTATACAAAAAAGTAAAGTAATAGTAAATATTTAGCCTAACCAGAATTTAGAAAATTGAATCGTTAAAGTTATAGTCAAGAAAATAAAATTGAGAAAATAAAGTTATAGTTAAGAAAATAAAATTGAGAAAATAAAGTTATAGTTAAGAAAATAAAATTGAGAAAATAAAGTTATAGTTAAGAAAATAAAATTCAGGTTTCCGCTCATGAACTGTCAAGGTTGAAACTTGAACTACATTTAAAGTACTACTACTACAACTTAAGTACTGCTTTAAAGTATTAATATATTTTGTTTGTTTTCAATACTCAGATTTCAAATTGAAAAATCATTTTTTAAAAAATATTATTATGAGATGACAGTTAATTTTTTTGCTGAATTTTAATCTGCTGAAAAAGAATTTAGTTGCTGTTCAAATTTAGTTTCTTTATCTTACTTTTTATATTCTTCAAGTTCTTACGCACTTTTTTATAGGGATGTATTTTCCATTATCTGGATCAACTGAGTGAACAGAATAAATGCACTATAGGTTACTAGCGTAAAAGATGTATATTCACCATATGATGCAGAAAAGTAAAGTTTTTTAAAGTCATGTAATAATACTTTGCTTCACGAAAGAAATATTTCAATTTTATAACAATTTATAGATTTTTTTAAAATTTGAACTATTATATCAATAAAAAAATCTTTAGTTGAATTGTGAAATTTATATTTTATTTATTTATCTTCTAAGCATAACTGCATGTCAAGTATGTGCTGAAAGTAAACTAATATTTAAGAAATACATCTTTACAATCCGTTCACACGGTGTCAAATTTACAAAATCAAAACAAATCTATATTTTCGTAGTTTTTCAAGCAGATGAAATTAAATTCAAAACATAAACTCAATAACAAAAAATGGCCTTAAAATAATTTTTTATCGACAGAACAAAATAACTACTGCTTTTATAACAATACATAATATTTGATTAGAAAGTAAATCTCTCTTAGCAATCTAAAATCATAAGTTAAACCTCATTATCATAAATTAAATGAATTAAAAAAAGACTTTGAAAAAATTCATTAAAAATTATTAAGTGCCCAGAATATTTGAAGATAATGCAAATTTCATTTAGAAATCTCATAATAAAAAATAATACTCCAATTAAGTTTCAAACACAAATAATTTTTAAAAAAGACAAAGAATAACTTGGTAAATGTTAAGGACTTGTAAATATTTTTAATATGTTATTTAGTTTTTGCTTCTGAACATCGTTTTTAGTAGTTTATTAAATTTTTAACTTTTTAAACAAGAGCACAATGACTTTTTTCTGCATTTATTGGCTTATTTAAGATAGGCTAGTAAAATTCAACTAAATTTTTAAAGTATGAAAAAAAGGATTAGAATAATTCAATTTCATTATTATTACAGAAAATATAAATACCATTGCATACTTTTCTATAATATGCAATGGTCTCTAGTCGATAGTGGGAATGTCTGTTAATGATTCATCTTTGTAGTTGGTACTTTGGAACCCATGATAACTATAATGAATTCATCCCTAACAGCGGCGAAAGTTCATAGACACTTAATTAACTTCGACACTTAATGATAATGTTTGATGATGATTTATCATTTCTTGAAGATTTTCTGAGCCCTGAAGATACGTTAAGTCTCTTTGAAATGACAAAACGCGTATCTGTAGTTGTTCTTCAAATTTTGATAATCACGTAACTCATAATATTTAAGAAAACTTACATCGTTCAATTCATTGTATTCTGCCTTTTAAAATAATTTTTATCATCTGCTCAGAATGTTTACGCAAAGTAAGTTCGATTTCCTAAGTCCATTTGATTATTGCATATGAAAAAGAAGTACACATTCTGCTGTCAGCAGTGAAAGGAGAAGAGAAATATTTTTATTCCCCGGACAATGGTTTTATGTACTTTCTGATTATCTACGTTTCTTTCTCATACTTTTTTCACTCACCATTTTATACACTAGATCAATCAACTAAAACAACTCTATCTTTGCTTTTAATAAATTTTCCGCGTTCTTTCACACAATATTTTGTTTCATAATAAAAAGAAATTCTGATGTAATATTTTCCAATTTCAATATGTAATTCCTTTAGGTACTGACTAAATTAGGACAAGTGATGAAACAATTAAATTTAATTTGTTCAGTCATTAAAAGGATTAAATATCTCTTGGCAAAGCAATTGTCACATAAAAGTAATCCTTTTAATTCTTAAATTTCTTTCCTTTCAGAAAATTTCAGCCTTTTTATAGTACAAAAAGCTGTGTCGTTGCTATGTTTTTAAATTAAAATGATACTTTATCCGGAGAAAAAGTATCATTTAAAATATATTTCTTTACAATTGTCCATGTACCTTTCATTTCTCGAACAATTAGCGAACTCCAATTTGATATAATTAAGAAATTCAAATTGTTTGAATTGGAAGTAAAATTGAACATCAAAAAATCCAATAATACTAATGATATCAAATGCGAATACAAAAAAATAAATAAACGTAACTGAAAAATATCAATGTCGAAACAGCTCTATTAACAAATAAAAATAAATAAAAAATAAAGACAAAGAAATCAATTCATTATTGGCCGAATAAATTTAACAATTGCATATCTTAATTTGATATGCTTCTTCAAATATTTATGCCTACCATCCTAAGGCATTATTTCCGATATTAGTTTTATTATACGGGCACGTGTAATCGTGCATTCGTTAAAAAATATTAAGGTATTCAGTTATGTGTTATCTTGTGTAGAGCTACCTACATTAGTTTTTACATCAAGGAAATCAGATGTTACTTTTTTATTTGATGGAAATCCATATTACATTCTTTAAATAACGTTTTGAGAACTTACCTTTAAAAAAGTTTCAAAATTAAACCTCACAATATTTAATAAAAAAATTTAGAAGAAAGAATTTAGTATGGCAGTTGAGTACGAAGGGGGTTTTCAAGGTAAAGATGCCATAACTTGAATTTATACATTATAATTGGCAGAATATGTGAAGGTTACTGAGACAACAAAGAGAAAACATATTATATTGTCATATATAGGGTACTTTTAATTAAAGTTCCATTTTGAAATAGTCATAAAAAGAAAACTATTGGACTAAATGATATAAAACTTGGTAATAGTTTAAATTAGTTCATAAAAATTTCTTTTCCATCAAAAAAAGTTCAAACATTCGCAACCAGGAGTGTAAGTTACGCATGCAATATTGTTTAACAAAATAAGACATGAAGTCAGCGTTTTAAAATACTTTTAATCATTTCTGAAACTTTCTACAAAGCATGTTTAGTGTGGCATCCGCCATTTTCTGAAATCAAGTTAAATCGAATTACTGCATTCTCATCTGTAGCTCTTAGCATATCAGGAGGAATGTTACGCCCATGTCGGTTTAACGCATCTTTCAATTCTACCGAATTGCTTAGATTATCACCATAAACACTGCTTTTGAGATTACTAACATTGAAAATGCTTTGTAACGCGTTTAAAAAACGATTAAACACATTTTATGCCAATAGCTTCATATCGTATTTTGCTTAAAAATATTGATACAGCGACATTTCACCCCTGGTGACAATTTGTTCAATACTTTTGGCAGAAAAAATGCTTCATGACCTTTTTTAAATTATCACTAAGTTTGATAAAATTTGGTCTGGTAGTTTTCCTTTTATGATCATTTCAAAGTAGAACTTTAACTACAGACAGCCTGTATAATCTTGAAACAAATTTTTAAAAAGAGGAGTGTTTTCATCATGTACTTAAGAGAATTTGGTTTTGATATCATGAAGGCAAATACATTCGACAAATTTTCTTACTGCTATAATAAAATCCATTCTACATTTAGTTTAATGAACAAGATTGAAATAGAATGTCACAAATTTGCCTGAAAAAAGTTTTCTTTTCGTATTAAGATCTCTTTATTTCTAGAACTGTATATCAACTTCGGACGAAATCCTTTTAAAATTTGTAACAATTAAAATTTGGGATATCTGCCATTGAAATAATCTCGTCACCTCATTTTATTAAAATCATCACATGCTTCCATATCAAAATACGTAAATAATAAGTCAATTAATTTTAAATTATACGAATTGAAAGCGATTTTTTTGCAGTGTTTATATAGTATTGTATTCTATAATTCGCGTTCATTTCTTTAGTTCCCCCCAAAAAATTTAATTTTGCATAATTTGATTTTTAAGGTGATCTTATAATATAGTTTAGAAGTACTTATTTTAACTACAATTGTTTAAAAAAGAATGATATCTAATTTGCAGTAGGAGATAAAATAATTTAATAATTTATTCACAAAATCTTTGAAAATTTGAAAAAAAAACGCGCTAATAAAAAGCTTGTAACAAAATAGTTTTTTCTGTCTAATATTCTTTATTTTGGTTATAATACCAAATATTAGACAAATAAGTGTTAAATATGATTTCGTTTCGGTACATATATTTATATTCGATTACGAAGATATAGGAAAACGTTCTTTGGTCAAGAAACTATTTATGTAATATATTTTCCAGAAAAAGTCTGCGTACAAACGCACAGTAAACATTCTAGAGAGAATAAAAGTACATTATAAGGACAATATTTAATTATATTTTTATTTAAAGTATTTCTTGAACAATTCATTAAATGTCATTAACAATTTCAAAAATATAACACGAATTGTTTTAAAGTAATTTCAATAATAATAATTTTAAATTACTCCAAAAGTTATCAGTAAAAGTTTCCCTACATGACCAAATTGCAAAGATATTTGAAAACAAATCTTACTTTTTTAGCTGCTATAAACTTATATATAAGGAGATATCGTCTACATTTATTTTTGGCTACTTATTCATTTTAACTCTGGTGGCAATACAACAAATACACAAACAAAACACAGTTTCATTAACATGATACACACATGCAAGCAAGTAAATTTTGTGATGCGAAATCGCCTTAAGACTGACGGTAAAACTGCACGGGCAAGAGAGTTGGAAAAACTCATTCTTCCAACCAAAGGGTGATTAATAATTGATAGTCCTCAAAATTTGTTATCTCAGAGCGACGTAGAGGCGGCCCATCTAGGCTGACTTAACTCAAAAACGTTTATACTGAAATTTATAAGTTTAGATCCAAAGATTGTTGCATCTCAAACAGAAATAGATATTAAAGAAATATTTAAAAAATATCTTCGTGAAGATATTATGCGGAAAATATTGAAAAGGGTTGACTATCATAGCCATGTAGACCACATTCATGTTATGAATAAGCAAAACCCTCTAAATTTGTCAATGAGAATACAAATAAACATACCGAGTTTTGGGGGAAATTAATATTCTCTGAACAAAGCATGTTTTGTACCTTTGGAATCAAAGGGTCTAAAATGGTGTGGAGAAAACAGGATACGGCTTTTGAGAATCAAAATTTTTTGCCTACAATTAAACGCGGTAACGGTGGCTTAATTATTTGGAACTGCATGACAGCAAGTGGTCGATTAACCTTTGTAAACTCTACATTAGATCATATGAGATATCTAAATATATTAAGAAAAGCCTTGACGAGGACTTTTGGTTTCAATATGACAATGTTCCAAAATACATGAACCACAATATAGAGCTCTGGTTTGCGCAGTACCAAACATCAGTTGATACTCCTCCGCTATCGCCAGATTTAAATCTCATCGAGCGTTTATCGAATTTATTTGAGTGCAAGATTTTACTGAGTGCAAACTCAACATAGCATCGAAAAAATGATTTAAAGAGTGTTTATGATGGTATGGAATAAAATTTCATATGAGAAAATCGCCAGACTAGACCAGTCTATGCCTAAACGATTGACAGATGGTCTGAGACATGAAAGTTATACAACCAGATATTATATTTTAATTGACAGTACACGAAAGCTATTTTTAAGACTTTTTTTTTATCTCTAAGCAAACTTTTTCGGATAAGTTTTTGTTTAATTTTAAATTGTCATTAATATTATTTAAAAACAATGCATGTTATATTGCTGAAATTTTTATTGATATTTAATAAAGTGTTCAAATTTTTTTAATTAAAACTAAATTAATATTGACACTATAATGTATTAGAATGCTTAAAATGTATTTGTATGCAGACAATTTCTGGTAAGATTAGGTACCTTTAACAAAAGTATTCATCAAAATCTGATCTCAACGACTTATTAAATATTAGTAAAACTTACTAGATTTATCTCTTTTATTGACAATCATTTTCTGAATCATAGAGACACTTATATTGTATTTCATTTTATTACTGACATTAAACTCTGGTTTGATGAGAAATTTTCTAGTATTCCTTTAATCATTTTAACACTAACTTACAATTCACTTATCGGATACTGATAACAAATAAGTATTTACGAATCCGTTCTAAAATATATATTTAAAAGTAAAAAAATCAATCATTTAAGACTGGAAAGTAAATATTGGTATAAGAAAATTTATGCGTCAAGAAGAATTACTAAGATAGTTCTTTCTGAAGATATATAGCAAAAAGATATGAGTAATCCAAATTTTTCTATTTATGGACAATAATATTTTGCAGTAAATAGACATCTTAAAGCAATGTAATTTATATTTTGAAGACAATTATTTAATAAATGTCATCCTCCTGAAATAAAAATAATCGCGAAACTAGATAAAAGTCTATCGTATGACATGAATCAATATAAAAATCATGTATCATAAAGTTAGTGAAGTTAAGAATTTGGAAAATACCAAGTTGAAATAATGTCAGAGTGAAATTTGTAATCCAAACGATGATTATAGTCACAGCTGGCGCTTCAAATATGTTTTAAAGCGCAGCTAATGTTTTAAAACACACACACACACACACACACACACACACACACACACACACACACACACACACACACACACACACACACGATCGAAGACCGACTTTTCGGACAGGGGTATAAATCCACACGAGATCTCCAGGGGCATAGAATACCATTCGATGTTTTGAGTCATAACGTCGGCGATCTTTGTCTTGTGATTCCAGAGTCCGCAGTCTAGCCAATAGTTTTCATTCATCGGCTCTACAAATCATCCTTGAAATATAATTGTCATCCACGTCATCAGGACAGAATGGTAGCGTTGTGTCTAGCATTGTCTCTGCTTCTCGTCCATGCAATAAACAGAAAGGTGTGAAACCAGTGGTTTCTTGCTTGGTATTATACGCAAACGTTACAAACGGTAAGATCTCATTCCAATTTTTGTGTTCTGCATCAACATACTTTGATAACATATCAGCTAATGTTTTATTAAAACGTTCCGTCAATCCGTTTGTCTGTGGATGATAGGCTGGCGTCTTGTGGTGGATGATGTTACACAGTTCTACGAGGGATAAAACTAGTTTCGATTGGAAGACAGTCCCTCGATCAGTGATAATTTCTCGAGGGGCTCCATGTCTCAATAGAACTTTTTCAAGCACAAACTTAGCCACTTCAGGGGCTTCAGCGGTTGGCAACGCCTTTGTCACTGCAAAACGCGTCAGATAATCTGTACAGACAACGATCCATTTGTTTCCACTGGTAGATTTTGGAAATCGTCCAACCAGATCGATTCCTATACGATGGAAGGGTGCCGTAGCTGGTGGGATGGAAACCAAGCCCCTTGGAGGTCGTTGAGGAATAGATTTTCTTCGTTGACATTCTCGACAATGGGTTACGTATCGAACGATTTTACGGTACATTTTCGGCCAGTAAAACCGTTTTCGGATTCTGTCATACGTCTTTGTGAAACCAAGATGTCCGACTGTAGGAGCGTCATGGAAATGTCTCAAAATATTCGTGCGTAGGTGTTTGGGAACGACTGGTAGCCATTTTTTTCCTGCTGGATCAAAATTCTTTTTGTATAAAATTCCATCAATTATTTCAAATTCTTTCTTGACAGTAGATGGGGTGGTCTGAGAAAAGATTATTTTTGGGAGACCTGGATCTTTTTTCTGTTCGATAGCTAAGTTCATTTCAGTAGTTTCAGCAATAAATTCCTCTGACATAGAAGTTTCTTCTTCGACTGGATTTCTAGAGAGTGTGTCAGCGTCCGTATGTTTCCTTCTGGTTTTATACATTATAGAAAAGTCATATTCTTGAACCCTAAGTGCTCACCAGGCAAGTTGTCCCGAAGGATCCTTAAGACTCATGAGCCAGTAGAGTGAATGATGATCTGTAACAACAGTGAAGCGCTTCCAAAAAAGATATGGACAAAATTTGTTGATAGCCCACACTACGGCAAGGCACTCTCTTTCAGAGGTAAAGTAATTTTTTTCTGCATTCGTCAAAGTTCTGGATGCATATGCTGTGATTTTTTTCGACTTCATCTTGTATCTGAACCCAAACCGCTCCCACACCGTATCCACTAGCATCTGTATGAATTTCCGCTAGAGCATTTTCATCGTACATTCCTAAGACTGGATTAGAAGTAAGCGTTTTCTTCAAATCATTAAACTCTTCAATTTCTCGGGAACTCCACTTAAATTTCACTCTGCCTTTTAACAGAAGTTGCAACGGTTCAGCCCGATAGCAAAATCCTTTAATAAATCTTCGAAAGTATGAGCAAAGACCCAGAAAGCTCCTTACGTCACGCACGTTTTTCGGAATTGGAAAATTTCTCACGGCCCTCACCTTTTCGGGATCCGGTCGGACTCTTTCGCTGGATACAAGATGACCTAGAACTAACTTTTCGAGCACCGAAAAGACACTTCTTTTGATTCAGTATCAGACCTGCTTCTTAACAGTCGTTAACCGAGTAAGGTGGTCTTCAAATGTCTCTGAAAACGCAATGATATCGTAGAGATAACAAAGACATATGGTCCACTTTAGTTGGCGTAAAAGAGTATCCATCATTCTCTCAAATGTCGCAGGCGCATAGCATAGCCCAAACGGCATGACATTAAATTCATATAGACCTTCTGGAGTAACGAAAGCCGTCTTTTCTCTATCTGCTTCGTCAACTTCGATCTGCCAGAAACCAGAGCACAAGTTCATGGAAGAAAAGAACTTTGCACCTTTTAAACAATCAAGTGTATCGTCAATCCGAGGTAGGGGATAAACATCTTTCTTAGTGATCTTGTTCAATCGACGATAATCTACGCAAAAACACCATTTGCCATCCTTTTTCTTCACAAGGACCACCGGAACTGACCATGGACTCTCAGATGGTTTTATTATACCTTTCTCAAGCATTTTCTCCACTTCTTCATGAATTATACGCTTTTCAGTTGGTGATACTCGGTAAACTCTTTGACTAATAGGGGCGTGATCACCAGTATTAATTCGTTTAACTTTCGTCTGTGTAGTTTTTGATTTGTCCTTTTCGGTAAATACTCATGAAAACTCTTTCAGAAGTTTCACAAGTTCGTCTTTTTGTTTATTTCTTAACCCAGGTGCTATCATAAGCGAGTAGTCGATAAGAGGCTCTGATGTCTTTTTCAAGGGAATGCGACTATCTTCTTCATCAGTTATTGCGGATAAATTATTTTCATTTAGACACTCAGCATGAGCGACGCACATTCCTTTAGGAATAATCTGTTTTTCAAGGTGTGTATTGGTGACCCAAATTTCTCCTCTAGTATTATTGTAAGGAATGATTGTGGTAGGTACGACTATATTCTTTGTGAACAGTAAATTTCTATTGCCTTTTACAAGTATGTCGGAGTCCTTACCAATATGTGCTCCAGTTACCGATTCTCTAGTTAATGATCGTGGAACCAAATTGTAGTCTTGTATGGCACACAAGTTCCAATTATCCGGCACTGAAAGCTCTTGACAGACGTTTTCAAAAAATAGCTCACTCCGCCCACAGTCTATGAATGCTTGAGAGGCTTCTAGAAAGTTACATCCAAGTATAAAGTTATGGCTGCAATGCTGTAAAACTACAAATTCGAACGGCAATTTTAGGTTGTTTATGGAAATTCGTAGGATGCATCTTCCCATTAGGCGTACAAAACTTCCACTGGCGACTTTAAGAGAGACATTTTTGCCACCAAAGAACATAACTTTCTTTAAATGTTGGCGAAACTTATTTGAAATGACTGAGAAAGACGCTCCAGAATCCAAAAGAGCTCATATTGACTCGTTACCTACCATTACGTCGAGGTGGTTTCCAGACATTTTGGCGGCAGATGGAGGATTTTGATCATATGCGGCCTCACCTCCCACGAAGGTCACCTCACTCAGTTTTCCTCTGTTTTACGAATAGGAGAGTGATTGAATCGACGGTAGGGTGACAGTGATCTTGGGCGATGTGTTGGCGATCGACCTCGGGATGGACGTCTGTAACCTTCTTCGTTGCTTGGGTGAAACGCTAGAATTCTGTCGGCGGGCTCCATAGTCATTGAATTCTGAGGGATTCTGTCGGCGAGCTCTATAGTCATTGAAGATAGCTCTTCTTTCCCTACAGTAACGTACGACTTGTCTTGTACGTCCACAATGAAAGCAAACTGGCCTGTTGTCGAACTTTCTCCACAAGTCAGTTTTTCTAGGTTGTGTCGATGGAACGGACCGAGGACTCTGCGTTATAATATTGTGTGCTCAGCGTTGACTGGGGAGTTGGCAGCGTTTCTTTGGTCTTGCAGAAACAGGGGCCAAAACTTTTTCGACTTCCTCTAGTACTATCTCTTCCAATGACTGAGGATGTACATCTGAAGGTTCCTCTGTTGGTCTAGTTATCTTCTGGACTTCTTCCTGTACAATCCTGCGTATTAGAGGTACTAGGTCAGGCTCTTCACCCAAAGCGGCCATTGGTACCACGTTGGGAAGTCTGTCGAATTTTCTTCCGGCCCTCTTTTGCTTCATGTCCTCGATGAAGTCGCACCATTTTATAAAATCGGCTGTTGTAGCAATCTTCCTTGCTAATAGTTCTTGATAGATATCTTCAGCCACTCCTTTCATTAGGTGTGATAATTTTCCATTCTCTGGCATCAGAGGGTTACTTCTTGGCAAAGTCCTAATATGCTTTGTAAGTAAGATTGTGTACTCTCTCTCACGCGTTGAGCTCTATATTTTAACAGTTCTTCGGCCTTCTTCTTATATTTTTGCTGATCACCGAAAAGTTGAGTCAGTCCAGTTTTAAATGCTTCCCAAGAATTTAAAGAATCCTCGTGGTTAACAAACCACTGCTTTGCTGAGTCGTCGAGGAAGAAGTAAACATTTGCTAAACACATCATTTCATCCCATTTATTAAAGTTAGCCACTCTATCATATTCTTTGAGCCATTTTCTAGGATCTTCCTCAGATTCTCCCCGAAATATTGATGGACTCCTCAGTTGTTGATATACGGGTGCAAATATTGCTGGCCCTGTTTGTGTCGCTTGAATGTTGTCTTTTTTGGCATTTTTGAATGTTGTCTGGAATCTGGAAAATACAGTTCAAACTCTGGAGGTAATCGTTTCAAACGACGGCTTGAGCGAGTACTGTCGGAATCCACCGGAATCCACAGTTGAATGGTTTGTACCCGGAGCCTCCACCAAACTTGTTACGAAGATGCAAGTAATAACAAGTCACAAAGTAACAAAATATTAAATTTATTAGCTTTTTCGCAACTCACAACATGCAGTCAAGATAACTGAAACTGAAAACTAATTGCTCATGTACTTCCGAATATCTCACGAGACATCGTGCTATAAAAGAATCAGGAAACATAAAGAAGTTTCTTGAAAGTTCAAGAAACTTCTGGGACAGTAACAAATAAATAATAATACATTAAATATAACATATTCAAGCATTCAAGAGAGAGAGAGACAGAGAGACAGAGACAGAGACAGACAGAGAGAGAGAGAGATTTCCCCTATATTCCTAAAATCTTATTAATTATCCAAATGATATCTTGAAATGTATTGATAACAGCCGTCATAATTTTTTTTTCGTTTAAAAAAAGAAACATCTAAACCTGTTGGACACATAAAATCTTTAAAATCAAAGGAATATTAAGAAACTATAGGGTAATGAAGCGAAAAAACATCTAAATAAGGAGAATCAAACACGAATATCTCAAATAAATAAATGAAAAGCTCAGTCGTAAGACGTTCGTTAAACCTAAGATGCAACAAGATCGAAAGCATTTTTTTAAAAAATAAGGATTATTAGCAAAACTCTTAGAAAAAGTGGATAAGTAAAAAATAAAAATAATCAGATAAATATGAGTCAAAAACAAAAAAAAAGAAAGGAGTAAGAAAGTAATATTACATTTATTACCTTAAAATATTAATAGGATTTGATATCCTGAAAAGGGGCACGCGAAAATCATTATGCAGGATATAATTGAAAATGCAATTATATGACAGATAGCTTAGACAGAAACCAATAGAAACCTTACGTATAGGAATGGATGTTGAAATTATAATTTCAGAGAAAAAATATAATATTATAAAAATTATAATTTAGAAACAAAATTCTTTCTTTAGATAGAATTTCACACATGCAAATATACTTTTGCCGTAATGTTATTTATAGTATGACCTATAGAAGATTAATTAAACAATCTGTACACCTTGTACGCATATAAAATGGATCAATACATCCAATAATGTTGATACATATGAAAAATACATCCATATTAAAAAGATATACTTCTAGTATACTGAGTTGAAAACCCTCAATCTTCGACATACAGTGGGACAAACAATTGAGGATACACCCTACTTTTACTTGATAAATCCCACTTTCAATAGAAATAATACATTAACTAGAAGTGCAAACGCGTTTTTATTTTCACATATAACAAAAGGCGTAATTTACAGTAAAAATAACGAAAATCAACAAAAAATATCTAAAATTAAAAATTTCCCAAGTATTTGAAAAAAGCACAGGCAGAATTTTACCTCAAAAAATTAAGGATACACCAATAAAATTTGTGTGACATATCGCATACAAAAACAGTGTCAATATTTGGTTGCAGGTCCTTTGGCTTTTATAATGTCCTCCAAACGTCTTAGTACCGATTCGACCAATTTTTTGGTGGTATGTGGAGATATTTTACTCTATTCTTCTTGTAACACTTAATTTAAATGGGCTTTGTTCCTAATTTGGTGTTTTTGGACCACTATTTCGAGTGTGGCCCACAAATTTTCTATGACATTGATGTCAGGGGACTGTGGTGGTGTGTGCAATTGCTGTTTACAATGAAAAAGACACCACATTTTGACATTACGCGCCGTATGTTTGGAGTCGCTGTCTTGCTGGAAAATAAAATTTCCATCTAAACCCAAATTTTTTCACTTTCTTTAAGATTGTTGTTGAGTATATCTATATAAAACTTATGATCCATTATACCATCTATAAAAACTAAATTTCCTACCCCATTTGAAGCCATACAGCCCCAAACCATGATTGAGCCACCACCATGTTTAACTGTAAGAAGTATATTTTTTGGATCCAAAGCGGTGTTCGGCTTTCTCCAAACGGTTCGACTGCCATCACTTCCAAAAATGTTGAATTTACTTTCGTCACTAAATATAACTTTCTTCCAAGAGTTATCTGTCTTCAATTCATGAGTTTTTGCAAACTCCAAACGCTTTTTCTGATTTTGTAAGCTTATGAAAGGTTTCTTTCTAGCTACTCGACGGCTACATCCAGCATGTCTAATCAAATTTCTCATAGTTTCAGCACTTACACTTCTGCCCATTATTCGAGAAGTTTCTGCAGCTAGTTTGATTGCACTTAGTTTAGGATCAATCTTGATATATTTCAAAATTTTCCTTTTGGCTACATTGCTCAGAATACTTTTCCTTCCTCTTCCACTTTTATTTTCAATTAATCCATCGCTTTTAAATCTTACAATGATTTTCTGGACACACGAGTGGCTTCTACCGACAATTTCAGCTATTTCACGACAAGAATTTCCTTTCTTAAATAACCTTAATATAAATTTTCTTACATCAATGCTGGTCTCTCTTCGAAGACCCATTTTCCATTTAAAATTGCGACTTGGAACTTAGGCTATTACAGTAGAAAGCAGAAAAAAATCTAGTGGTAGTTTCCCAAAAATTTTATTGGTGTATCCTTAATTTTTTGAGGTAAAAATCTGCCTGTTTATTTCAAATACCGGTAAAATTTTTAATTTTAGATATTTTTTTGTTAATTTTCGTTATTTTTACTGTAAATTAACCCTTTTGTTATATGAGATAATAAAAGTGCGTTTGCATTTCCAGTTAATGTGTTATTTCGATTGAAAGTTGGATTTCTCAAGTAAAAGTAAGGTGTATCCTCAATTGTTTGTCCCACTGTAGAAATCAAATTTGTGTTAGCCTTAAATCAAGATACTATTAATCAAATGCAATGAAATGAAATAAGTAAAATGACATAGCCATTCTGCTTTTGTTGCTTGTTATCAGTATTTATATTCCTATTAGATAATTTTTTTCGTGAAAAAAAGCACGATTGAAAACAACAAGATGAAATTTATTTGTACACAGATGCACGGAAAAAATATTTTATGCAGGAAACTAACAGAAATAGATGCTGAGTATTCCCATAAATGCATATATTAATAAAACTTCTGCATTTTCGTAATACTGTTACCTTCCAGTTAAAAGTTATTGAAAGAAAATTATTTGCAGATATTTTTAATGGATAATGAATGAATGTCAAGTTTATTACCTACAATTTTGGAGACAAAAGACGATTATTTGGCAATTTTTGGGACTGAACTGAAGGATCAGCAAGATACAAGGTTTTATTTCTATAAGAAATTAAGATATGAGAATTCTTCTGAAAATTCTCCCTTCCATTCGAGAAAGCTTATAAAAAGTCTTTATTGCTGTTTCCAAATTAATTATTTGGGCACTTTTCCATTAACTGAGAGGAAATTGACAAAGAAATTCTGCATTTTTCGGCGATTTTTCACTTTAAAATCACTGTCAGAAATTGGCACAATTCTACAATACTTGGTGTAACGGAAAAGTACCACGATTTGCAGTCTTCTTGTGTTGTCAGCACTTGTATATGCTGTTTATAGTTTAGTCATCGGTTGTCTTTTCTGTACTTCTCTTCGTTGGAATAAAACATTATTTTCTGTTATAGAATTTGCTGTACTAAATTCATCGTGCATCTATAGGATGATATTTTGTAAAAATATCAAGCATGCATTATTAAAATATTGAAGCGAAAATGAAGTTCCTAACCAAGCGCCCCGATGGCTCAGTCGGGAGAGCACGGGATTCGTAATCCGAAGATCGCGGGTTCGAATACAAGCGGAGCAAGTTGCTATGGGAACTCAGTTCATTTCTGTTCAATTCATTTCTGTTTCAATTTAATTTCTCATTTGTGGTGTTAATTATGCAAATTTGTATTATGTAAATTTATTCCTAATTTTCTGCGGGCCTTCAAATTCTAGAAGGTTTTTTGTGTATATAAGTAATTTCGAGATTAGTCTGATAATAAAAGAATCGTGAGCTGAGCTGGAGTGTGTTTATTCTCGTTAGCTCTACTACATTCATCTCATCTTCGCGACAGATTGGTGGAGGCGCCGGGTATTACGATTACAACGGAAGAGCTACGCCGTAGCCGACGTATTCAAGGACTCGATCCTGAATTTGGTCTCCTACCGGATTCAACTAGACAATTAAGGAAAATGGCTGAAGGAGAGGAAGCCGATCAGAAGTCCTCGGCTGGGGCCAGTTTTGTACCGAGTAACATTGCGCCCGTTCCGATTTTGACTTACCAGCTTCCCAGAAGTCCTTGCACTTTCTCTGGAGGCAACCAGGAAGATGCTAACCGGTGGCTCAAGGATTTTGATAGAATAGCGAACTATAATCGCTGGGATGACCAAATGTGCCTAGCGAACGTCATCTTTTATCTCGCCGGAACAGCTCGACAATGGTTCGATAACAATGAAGACACTTTCACTGACTGGACCGTTTTTCGGAATTCGCTGAAAAATACATTTTGCCGCGCAGCTGACATAAAGCGCCAGGCTGAAACCCTGCTACTCAACCGTGCACAGCGAATTGATGAAACGTCTGAATCTTATATTCAAGATGTACTTTCCCTTAGCCGGAAAGTTAACCCATTTATGGCCGAAGACGAGAAAGTGGCCCATCTCATGAAGGGCATAGCAGAGGACTTGTACCAGATTTTGTCGTCTCAGGAATATGAAACTGCCGATGCTTTAGTAAAACGATGCCGTCACATAGAAAGCCTTCGACGAAGACGTATTGTACAAACCCGATTTCAAAGGCTACCTAATGTCTCCGCCGTGTCGGCCGAATTGGATGCAGAGGATCTTAGATCATTGGTACGCACCATCGTCAGGGAGGAGCTTCAAAAGATTCGGTCGGAAGCACATGGCTATACAGATACCGAAGCTGAGCCCCCACGTGATATTGCATCTGTGGTCCAGGAAGAGGTTCTGGAGGCCCTAGCACCACTTACAGAGGCAAGAAGACAAATCCCCGACGTCCGGTTCCAACCAGGCCACAGCCAAGGCGTGAAACCACCAACAGACCCACTCCACAACGTAGAACAGACTTATGGAGGACTGATAATAATGTGCCTCTCTGCTATCATTGCGGACGTCCAGGACATGTGCTAAGGTACTGCCGGGAGAGATGTCAAATATTTCAAAACGCCCGATCCACTAGAACCACCAACCCTCGACGAAACGCGTATGCTGACTCCCTTGGTAGCTTCGACGACGACCATGCACAGCCTACTTCTTCCAGAATAAGAAGTAGCTCGCCTTACCCACGACGTTCCCTCAACCGCCGAGAGTCGCAATCACCCGTGCGCCGTTCCAGTTGCTCTCCACGCCGACTCAATGAGGAAAACTAACTCGGGCGACCTATACAGGAGGTAAGGCCGCAGTGGAAGAAAATCCTCCGACGTACACCACAGCCAAGTTAAAAGACAACACCACCTATATTATCGCAAACGGAGAGTGCGTAAAAGCCCTCGTTGATTCTGGTGCCGATTATTCTGTCATATCCGAAGAATTACGCCGATTGAATGCCACTATGTTTGTTGAGAATGTTCCTATACTGAAAACTGCTTGTGGTAAAACTGTAGCCGCCTCTGGACGTTGTGTATTAAGGATGGACTTGAACGGGACTGTGAAACCCTTTGAGTTTCTCGTGTTCCCTCATTGTAGCCATCAAATGATACTTGGCTGGGACTTTTTCCGTGCCACCGATGCCGTTATCGATTGTGGGAATCAAGAGCTTCAACTTGCCGAAATCCTTCCATGCGACTCTGATTCAAAGGAATCGGATTGCTCTTTGATAGCCGCATCGGATTATTTAATTGAACCTAACTCTACAAGACAAATATGTGCTATGAATCCACAAGTGCAGGAAGCAGATGGAGCTATGATTGTTGGAAGTACAGTTCTGAAGTACGAAAAGGAGTTATCTATACCTGCTTCAATTGTCGACATTGAGAATGGCTTTTGTAAGGTGTGGATAACAAACTGTTCACTACGTACTCAATTGATTCCAAAAGGAATGAATATAGGGTGCTTGACGACAATAGCTAATGACGCAATCTGCTCCTTGAGTGATCAAGGGCAAGAAAATTCACAGGGGCACAAATCAAGAAGAATAGTAACACGAGAAAAGTTAAAAGAAACTCTCGATTCTTGTCTAACACTTACTGAAGAAGACGAGCTATTAAATCTACTGGGAGAATTTAGTGACATTTTTGATTTTAAAGGGACTGTGAGAAAATCTCGATGTAGTTCCGTGAGACACAAGATCGATACAGGTGACAACGCCCCAATCAAGCAAAGGCCTTATCGTGTATCAGCCGTTGAAAGACGCGCGATATCCGAGGAGGTGCAACGAATGCTAAAAGAAGACGTGGTACAGCCATCAGACAGCCCATGGTCATCTCCTGTCGTACTTGTGAAGAAGAAAAATGGTGAATGGCGATTCTGTGTCGATTATAGAAGATTGAACAAGATAACCAAAAAGGATGTATATCCATTATCTCGCATCGATGACGCCTTGGACTGCCTAGCTGGTGCAAAAATTTTCTCGATGATGGATCTAAAAACAGGCTACTGGCAAATTGAGGTCGACGATAAAGACAGAGAAAAGACGGCCTTTGTGACATCGGATGGTCTTTATGAATTTAAAGTCATGCCATTTGGGCTATGCAACGCCCCTGCTACTTTCGAACGGATGATGGACACGGTACTAAGGGGTCTAAAATGGAATATTTGTCTTTGCTATCTTGACGATATCATCGTGTACGCTTGAGGAAAGTTTTGAAGTGTATCCAGGAAGCGGGACTGACATTAAATTCGAAGAAATGTTATTTTGGCAAAAAGAAGCTAACGATATTGGGGCACCTAGTTGATCAATATGGTATATATCCTGATCCAGAGAAAATAGCAGCCGTAGCAAAGTTCCCTACCCCCAAAAATATCGCCGATGTCAGAAGTTTTCTGGGCCTATGCTCGTACTATCGACGATTCATCAAAATTTTTTCCGATATCTCGAAACCTCTGCACGGTTTATTAAAGAAAGGTGCAATGTATTCTTGGAACCCGTCACAGAAGGAATCTTTTTCAACACTCAAAAAATTACTGACCAGTGGCCCTGTTCTAGGACATTTTTTGCCGGATGCGGAAACAAGAATACACTCAGATGCTAGTGGATATGGAATTGGTGCAGTGCTGGTACAGATTCAAGATGATGTAGAAAGACCTATAGCTTATGCATCCAGATCCCTTATTGCAGCCGAGAAAAATTATTCTACAACTGAAAAGGAATGTCTTGCCGTGATCTGGGCGATCAGTAAATTCAGGCCGTATCTCTATGGAAAACCGTTCACTGTAGTTACGGATCACCATTCTCTGTGTTGGTTGGCCAAAGTTAAGGATCCATTGGGAAGACTGGCTAGGTGGGCTCTCAGGTTACAAGAATACGACATTAATGTCACTTACAAAAGTGGTCGCAAACCCTCTGATGCGGACTCTCTGTCGAGAAAGCCTCTCGTTGAACCAACATCTGAGAGCAATGATGAAATCCCTTTCCTTGCAGCTATCGTAGATTACGCAAAAGAACAATGGAAGGATAAACAATTGAAGGCCATCATAAAAATCCTCAAGAGGGGTGACACGTATCGAAGTTATGAAATGAGAAGTGGTATACTGTATAAAAGAAACTATGACTCGATGGGACAGCCATGGCTTTTGGTGGTGCCAAAGCAGCTTCGCAGTGATGTCCTAAGAAGTCTTCACGACGCTCCTACAGCCGGTCATCTCGGTTTTGCCAAAACATATGACAGAATAAAAAGGAAATACTTTTGGCCAGGATTATATGGGAGCGTACGTCGATACGTATCGCACTGTCGAGAATGCCAAAGACGTAAATCGCCACCACAGCTCCCGCCGGGGCAGCTACATCCGATAAAACCTCCTGACGTACCGTTTGCCAAAATTGGAATAGATCTACTTGGACGCTTTCCAATTACCAGAAATGGGAATCGGTGGATTATTGTTTGTACGGATTACCTGACCAGATTCGCAGTTACAAAGGCAGTCCCAACGGCTGAAGCGATAGAAATTTCTAAATTCCTAGTTGAAGAAATTGTACTGAAGCACGGGACTCCCAAGGAAATGATAAGTGATCGAGGGCGTAACTTTTAAGCCAACATTGTTAAAGACATCAATCAGTTATGCCAGACGTCGCATCTTCTGACTACCGCCTACCATCCACAGACCAATGGGTTGACGGAAAGATTCAACAAGACATTGGCAGACATGCTGTCGATGTACGTAGACGTTGAGCAAAGAAATTGGGATACCATTTTGCCCTTTGTAACTTTTGCTTATAACTCAGCAAAACAAGACACCACGGGATTCAGCCCATTCTTTCTTGTTCATGGTAGAGAAATCCAGACACCTCTAGACATAATTTTCCCGTCTAATACCGAAACCTCAGCCGACAATTATGTGCATCATCTGATTACCAAGGCCGAAGAAGCTAGACAGCTTGCAAAACTCCACATCCGTGAAGCACAGGTTGCAGATAAACGCCGATATGATGAGAGACATCGACCTGTCAGCTACAATATCGGGGATTTAGTCTGGGTGTTCACCCCGGTACGAAAGGTGGGATTATCCGAGAAACTCCTAAAGCGCTACTTTGGACCTTATCGAGTAACACGACGATTATCTGACGTGACCTATGAAGTAGAAAGCATGGAACGAAGTAGAGGACGTCGGAGTTTAAGAGACGTCGTCCATGTACTATGAATAAAACCTTATCTTGATCCAGGAAGGCAATTTGCTGATGGAGGGATACCTGATGTTTCCAGGGGACCTGTTACGAGAAGCCACACCAGATTGCAGCGGGACGCTGCTTCCTCCTAAGGAGGGGGAAATGAAGCGAAAATGAAGTTCCTAACCAAGCGCCCCGATGGCTCAGTCGGGAGAGCACGGGATTCGTAATCCGAAGATCGCGGGTTCAAATACAAGCGGAGCAAGTTGCTATGGGAACTCAGTTCATTTCTGTTCAATTCATTTCTGTTTCAATTTAAATTCTCATTTGTTGTGTTAATTATGCAAATTTGTATTATGTAAATTTATTCCTAATTTTCTGCGGGCCTTCAAATTCTAGAAGGTTTTTTGTGTATATAAGTAATTTCGAGATTAGTCTGATAATAAAAGAATCGTGAGCTGAGCTTGAATGTGTTTATTCTCGTTAGCTCTACTACATTCATCTCATCTTCACGACAATATTATTAAACTATATCAACGTACATAACACCCTTCAGTAAACTGTCTTGCTGTGTTCGCTTCATTACATACCTCTCATGCCTATATATTTTGCATTCTTTTAACTTTTTATTTTTTCTATCTTCTGAGGATTTCATTCAATCTTTCGGGATTAAATATGGCTCATACCATTTAATTTAACTTCCCATTAACATTTTATTTGGAATCGTAAGATATTCTACTTACAGCTAAACACTTAATGCCGGCGTTCTGGCATAGGGGTAGAGCGTCTTCCTCATGCGCGAGAGCTGGGCGAACAGGTTCGAGCCCCAGTTTTGGCATGGTAGTTCTGTGTACTATCTGTGAGGTGTATGAATATCCCCATTAAAAAAGGGCTGTGCAAAGGACTTTGATGAGTGAGTAGATAAGACTTATTCTTGGCCTTAGTTGGCGCTACTTCAAAAGAAGAGACGCCCCTTTCCGCTTTAAGCTCGCTGATGCCTCAGCGAATCTAGTCCATGCCAATAATAATAACAACAATAGACAGTTTGACAATTCTAAATAATGTCATTCATGCAGTTAATTATTTAAAGTCAACTGATTTGTATTCTTGTGCAGCTCATTAAAAACTCATTTACAACTTAATTTCCGAAATTATTTTGCATCTTGCAGTAAAATGAAGAAGATTGTCAATTAAATCTTTAAAAAATATATAAGATGGTGTAGAGTTTATATCAACTTGTGACTTCATCGTCAAGCAATTTACTCTATTAATATATATAATCAGATTACGGTTTACAAATGCTCTTGCTTGATAAAAGACATTAGAGAAAATGTATCGGATAATTTGTTGCTGGAAATGCATTTTTGCTTTTATGAGAAAACAAAAATCCCCTTTAAATTTATTTTATTATTCTTATAGACTGAAAATAAGTGTGGATAAATAGTATTAAAGTGATATTGAACCAATGTAGTTAAATTCTTAACCAACAAAAGGAACAAATAGGTTCTGAAATTTTATGCTCCTTTTTCCTCATACTCAAAACAAGTAATATTTCTGTAACATTTTATGATTCATAAATATTTAATCATAATCCTGTCTAATATAAAAAGGTGACTGAAATGTTCTTTAGGTCGGCTTCTCGTGTTGGAATCCATCGTAAAAAATGCTAGCCAAAGCTTGTCCCTTCATTCTCTGTATTTTCACTTCATTAGTGATTGTACAGGGCATGATGTTCGATTCTCAAACTTTAAATACATATTTCAAGTGTTATAACTACGCTACTTGCGAAACAGGTAAGTCTGCTAAGCAGTTCAAGGCTCTATTTTATGGCTGAGTAAAATAAGTTTCGAAAAGAATCGTTTGTATTTTTTTCTTTGATATGACTAAAAATTCTGTTTTAATTAAGAATATATATTTTAATTTTTCAAAAAGGAAAAACTTTTAACTTGAAATTTTTGAATTGAGTTAAAAAATATAATAATAATATTAAAGTAGATTAAGATTTTGAAAACGGAATGTTTATAAATAGTAATTAATTTATTACATTTTGAATCTATGTAAAGTTTAAATGGAATTGTGAAAACTTTCTTTTCTGGAAATTAGTTCTACTATTTAACACCATAAAATAATTATTGAATTTTTTAATGTAATTATGTGGCATAAATAAATATAAAAATTCTTTTAGCCAAAAATTTTTTGTCCTTAGTTAAAGGGCACAAAACAAATACTTTTTTAAAATTTTAATACTTATAGTTTTGAAATTGGGAAATAATGAAATTTATGACCTAATGTTTTACGATCTGCAATTGTACTGAATTTTGTTTGATGTTAAGCATAACAAAATTACTTTTCCAGCGTACTCATGCAATTATTAAAAAAGATTTCAAATATAAAAAAAACAATACGGAAAGAATTCAATGGCAGGTTGCACGCCGCAAATGAATTTCCCGAAAGCAACACACTATTACTTCAATTTCGAGTAACAAAGCTCTGCATAAGTATATGATAACACCAGCGTTAAAGATCATGGAATCCTCTCATCATAATCTTCCCTATCCAATGCGCTTTCTCTAATTGGTTCCCTGAAAAGAATAAAATAAGATAATTTGAATAAAGTTTTTAAAATTTAAATAACTTATTTAGGAAATAAATAGAATAAAGTTTTTAAAATTTAAATAACTTATTTAGGAAATAATTTGAATAAAGTTTTTAAAATTTAAATAACTTATTTAGGAAATCAGTATTTATTAAATATAAAAATATGATAATTATCAATATAATTCGATTTTTACCTTATGCCTTCTATATAAAATCGCATATCAATTCTGAGTTAAATTATTTTTCAGGAAACATTGTAAGAAAATTTCTAGCCTCATTTAACAGCGTATAGTAAAGTTAAAGTAACAAACTCTAGTCAATTAATCATGTTATTGTCCTTTACTTCAATTCCCCCCCATCCAACAAAAGTGGATCTTTATGTTTATTTTAAGGTAAAGAATTCGTACATAAAACTTAAGAAAAATCTTAAATGAATCACTAATTTTTAAAAAGAATTTGTATTTCATAAATAACATTGATTATTATATCATAAAAACCACACCGATATCAGTTGTAATTATCAACGACAGTATGAATTTTAATTCTATCTAACTAAAGCACTGTTATATTTTTTCTTTGAGTTATGCAATGTATCAACATCTGGGGACATAATTAGAAGAAAAAATTTCTTAGCCATAAATGCTTCCTTTAAAAATATAACTAATAACCTCATTACAGATGGACCAGATCATCAAAGACAACACAACTGCATTTTCCAAAACGCAACATTACAGGTAAAATTTCATAATGAATTGCTTTCTTTGAAAGTTCCATTTTTATTTCTTAACTTCTGATTCTTTAAAGCAAGCTTAGTAAAAAAATTCAAATTAATACAAGCATTTGGAATGGATAAACAAATTTTTAAACGAAAAAGAGAGAAATTATTGCACATTTAATCGAAAGAAATAACACCTATCAAATACTTAATAACACTCTATGGATTACCAAACCTATGGAATTGGCAAATTACTAATCTATGAAACTTACAGAATAGATTTTAATGCGAACAATCCGTTGGGGGCAAAAGACCCATGGTGACTTACTGCTACAGTCTTGGTTTTGGGATTTAAGGGGTGGTGGACTTTTATAGATTGGCGATCCGAGTTCAATATATAAGTCTGATGCGGATAAAATTGTTACTGAGATGCTTACCTTTATCAATACTATCTAGATCTAATGTTTTCCGATGGTCAAATATGAACATATAGAAGCAGACTGTCAGTTTTGAGTGATTTTCTCGGCATCTAATAATGGTTCGAAATAGTGAAGTAAGTTTCATTGATATGCACGACTTCCTTCGGAAAGGAGAAACAAAAGATTTAACTGCAGAATTTGTGATGAAAATTGCAGAATTTTAATCATCATTTCATTTAATCAAGATTAATTTCCTTTCATTCAATGATTTATAAATGTATAAAATCTTTGAAGTTGATGACCAGAAATTTACATTCAAAATATTGAATCAACGATGTATCCATTAGAAATATATATTATGAAGCGCCGTATTTTATTTGATCATTAACTAATCGTATCTTACGACAGTAGAGAACATCATCTTATTTTTGGCTTATCTTGTTGAGCTACTCAATCAAGAGCTGAAGATACCCAAATAACAAAGAATTATTTTGAATTAGATTAAGAAACTTTCTCCACACCCTGTGTGGTTATAAACTGATTGAGAATATTTATCCTAAGTGTGTGATCACCTGCAAAAGTATTTGTAGTTACAAATTCTGACTTAAAATAATTAGGATTTTTCTATGTGAAATCTATTGAAGAAAAGTGGTAAATAATGCGTCCATCGGTCTAATGGATACACATTTCCAAACGTTTAATGCTTCTAAATAGCGCATTTATGATAAATTATGCCGGCGTCCTGACACAGAGGAAGCGCGTCTTCCTCATTTTCTGGGCATCCCACGTACTAGTCCCGGTTAGGGCCTGGTTGTACTTCTGTGTACTATCTGTGAGTTGTGAAAATGTGCCCCCCTGTAAAAAGGGGCTGTTCAAGCGAATGTGTATGTGTCCCCCTCATATGAGCTAGAAGTCAGACTTCTGCTCTAGGGTGCTCAAGGGTCCATACCCTCAAAAGCTACTGCACCCATCTTTCCTTTGTAAAGCGGACACGAGAGATGAATAGTATGAATAATATATCATCATAATGATATATTATTCATTAAGAAACTTTCTTCAATTATTGCCCTTTTTTTTATCTAGTAACATGTAAGGAACCAACATAAATGCTGAAAATCCCTACCAAGATATTTTATTAGAAAAAACCTTAACAGAAAGCAATATTTTTAGTATATGTGATTTATTTTGGAACGAGAAATGTATCAATGAATGAATACTAATAAATAAACACGACATACTAAATGATAAATATTTATAGTCTGAATAGACAATCAATTTGATTTATGAATTAACATGTTTATTTCCGTAATTTTTTGATTTAGGATTTGCAAGACCTCTTTGAATACGTTGAGGATAATGGATACTTCCAGTATAAGAGTAAAACAGAACCAGAAGCTGTGAAAGAATACTGTACTTATCAAGGTCAGAAAAAAGTAAGTATTCTGTCTTACATATTTAATTGGTACATTTCTTATAATCCATAAAGATTGATCATAGTATTTTTAATATTTTCCTTTGGTATTATTTATTATCAACGCCAAAAACGCTCGGCAATGAGTAATACAGAGAAATTAGTTAATTTAGTTTTTATTTCATTTAATTATCATTGTTACATAATTCTTCATCCAATATCGTAACTTTTTCAAAAGAGTTGTGATACCAAAAAGTGCTTTTGACTATTAAACTTTAATTTTGATACTGCAAAATGTTTCACCTTTCCTTTAATATAGATTTACATGAAATTATAATTGAGATTCAAATTGAAACTCTTTTGAAATTGAAATTGGAGAGATCTGGGTTGGATCGTTGTATTCACCAAAGTAAGCATTCTTTTTTATTCCATGTGAAGATAATTGGTTGGTGGTTGTACAAGTAAGAGACACTGGTATATGATCTTAGATTCAATTAATGGTTTTGCAGGAGGGCAGCTGCAATTAATGCCATTTTTCTTCACGTCTGCTTTTTTTCATAACACATTTTCTAGTCTAAGATTATTTTTTAAATGAAGTTGTTCGAGCAAGTTTTAAGACCTAAATAAAGAATCAATGCCTTTCATTAATTCATTTTTTGTGGTGATTTTAATATTTTTTTTATCAAGAACACTTGATCCATTTAAAAGTCAAGAATTCAGATAACAATTCCTTATTATGATGAAGTGTGACATCTGTATTGGTATAAGAGATTCTGAAAAGCTTTGTATTATATATTCCCTGGAGAGTTTTAAGACAGCCAGTCCTATATTTGTGTTTCGATTTTTGAAATAGTATGAAAAGCTGAATAGCCAGATTGGCTGAAGGAAATTTGCATTTTTCATTATACTGCATATTGATCTATCATAGTTTAAATACTGCTGTTAACAGTTTGAAGATGAAAACAAATGACTTTTTTCATTCTGTTTCACTATATTGCAGTATTACTGATTACTATGAAATAAAATTTTATGTACTTGTTTATTTCATATACTTTGGACAAGTCTCTCATCTAAGAAAGGACGAATATAAAAATAAAAGTTAGAGAAAGAAATTCTTCTTGTAAACTTATAATGTTTCAATATGCTTAAATAAATATCTGTTCAAGCTTGTATATTTAATAGTTTATCAAAATTTTCAAAGAGGTAGCATCTCATTTATTATTAATTAAAATAGATTTAACTGCCACAAGAGTTAATTATTCTTGTTTATTTATATTTGGAAATTTTAACACTAATTGAATATTACTAAATATAAAATAAATAGGTAAAATTATAATTAATGGATTAGTACACCATCAAAATACTGGTGCATTTACTGTCATATTTGCAACAAATTAATTCAGTCAATCAGAGCAGAATTATGCTATGCAGAAATCAAGATTATATGAATAGCATAATTCTAGTAATATTTATATTCTTTGCTGTTTGTTAATGTTTATAGGACTAAACAATGTACAGAACAGTTTTATATGCCCATTTTACTGTCAAAAATATGAGTTTTTGAAAAAGAAGAAAACTTTTTCTTTAAGTATAATGGTCAAAACTATTTGAGAATGGAAAAAAATGAGGCATGTGGCAATTGTCTTCTTCTTCTTCTTGCCTGCATCCAATCAATAAAACTAGACTCATAAAACTATAATAAAAAATTAGTTGAAAGCGTACTCATTCAAAACTTTTTATAGATTATTCGAAGTTAATTTCTCTTTATTTTTCTTCTTTTTTAATTCAACGCTTCCATGAACAGCTTCAGGAATTTTTATTGCTGAAAATGATTTCAGCTGCATTGTAAAAAAAAAACATGTTTAATGAAAGCAGCATAAGGTACCCTTTTTTCAATACTGAAATTTTTGTTTTGATTTTTCTTAAATGTCCAAAAAAATTTCCAATTAACGTATTTAGTTCTTTTGATATAATTATTTTCTATTGCTGCTTTTATAAATTTATTGACCAGTTCAAAAATTCATTTAAATGATTTTCTATCCTAAATTATTTATCATCACTGAAATGATTCTTTGAAAATTATGTTTATTGTTCAAACTTTTTGATACAATAAATTTTACTTTTTAGAAAACAGCCTTCAAACAAACCTTGAACGGAATCTTTGCCTTCAAGAATGTAAGTAAAGTTTTACCACTTATATCTTACTTTTTGCTTAAATTATTCATATTATAAGCATGGAACAGCAATTAAAAAACATGCAAACTGTTTAGATGAACAAGCATTACACACATACATATCAAAGAATTCTATAGATTGCAATTAAAGGGATAACCTTAATGAAAGAAAAAATGTGACATAACTATGCAAATATCGGGGGTTATGCTAAAATTTTCATGTCTATGAATATGGTATTTCAAGATCATATTACGGGCAGAACAGAAGAACAAACATGCAGAATTTATATTTTACATTTGATTAGGGACATGATCAATGCACATTCTCCGAGAATACTTTAGAATTTCAAAATATTTAGTAAAATATTTTCAATCATAGAACCATGACATAAGATATGCAGAAACTTCGCAGCACTGCATTCTTCCTTTTTAAGTACCTCCCCAATCATAATATGTTAGCTTCAACTTCCGTTAAACTAGAGACATAATCAAAAAATATGCATTATCAATCTTTCATCACTTTGAAATATTTAGAACATCCTTAGAGTAGACAGCACGTTCACTTTATACTCTAATGTACGTGGCATTAGTAAGTGAAAAGTCTTATCACAAGTTATATAGCTAAAAAAATAGAAATTACTACAACATTTGAGAGAAAAATATTCCGCTATAGTACCAAGAAATCGGTTACAGTGTATTTGTTCTTCTAAAGTTCCTTGCCAATCATATAGTAGATTAAACTTTCTTAATTCAAATTCAAACTTTAAATCTTATTAAAGACAAAACTACTCATGAAATATTTTCTAAAAACTCATGTCATTTGTTTTAAGAACTAACATATATGGAAAGCTAAGGAATTGGAAATATTAAAGCCGCGTAAAAAATTAAAGATTTAATAATTATTTTTTGTCGATAGATACTAATAAGAATATTCTCATCTAACAGAGCCATAAGTAATAAAATAGTGTTTCTGAATTAATTTAATATCAATAATTATAGTTACGTTGAATTCAAAATAATTATTACTCAAGATGAATTATTACATATTTTGATATACCAACTATATTTAGAACCAATATGAACAGAATTTTCAATTACTAAATAATTAAAAATGTCCTTAAAAATGTTGAATTTTAAATGTTAAAAAATGTCGAAAAAAGGAAATTTGGAAAAGTTAAATTATATGTAAAAAAAGCTACTTTATCAATTTTCAAAACTTTTTGGGCAGAATTAAATTGTTCAAGAAGATTTGCCAAAATAAAATCCATTATATTAAATATTTTCTCATTTTTAGTATTGAAAAATTTGCAGATGACAGACAGCTTTCATAAAAAAATATTAGAACAAATCTTTTATTTTGTGATGTAGAATAGTTTCCCTCGGTTTTATGGTTTAGAATAGTTTTCCTCAGTTTTAGGATTCAGGATAGTTTCTCTCAATGGAAGATAAAATTAGAAAAAATCCTTCCAAGCTTTCTGAATATAATTTTTCAAAAATTAATGAAATTATTATTATATTGTCTTTTAAATATAAATATAAGTATAATTCAAAAGTAATATTAAGTACAAATAATGTTAATTATAGTGAATTCATCATAATTTCTTAATTATTTTTCTTTTTCAGTCAATTTGCAGTAAGTCGAACAAGCAAGATGAATGCAACAGAGTTTCAAAAGGATTGGTAATTATTTTTATTTAATTAAATATTAAAATGCATGCCTTAGTTTTTGTTCCCTTTAGAAATCCTAGCTATAATTAAATATTTGTATCAATATTTGATTCAAAAATATTATGAAGCAGAAAAATGAATGAAGGTGTAGGGTGTATTAATTAAACATTTGTTACTTTCTGAATTAAAAACTATCTTTTTTTTTGCGCATACGCAGATTTACGGAAGCAAACAACGTGACAGCGCCTAAGTTTTATTTAATTAACGAGTTAAAATGTGGAAAAAAATCTATTTAAAATTAACCTTTAATCTTATTTTCTCTCAAAAATGTCTCTTGCAATTGAAAATTATTTTAAAGTTCTCTGTTAGCTTAAAATCTGAATCTAAATTTTATCTTTTTGGCTTTAATATTAGTGAAAATTTAAAAATACTATTCATAATGACAACCTTCAGAATCCGGGGGAGGGGAGAATACATTTTTAATTATCATTTATAATTGATGATTATACTATATATCATTCTTTAAAAATTGTAATTAACTAATGAACAAATCAAATTTATCACATTTTAAAACTCATTCGAGAGAGTTTGGTTGTTAATAGAAGATTTAAGTATTAAAAGTAATTTATACTACATATTTAGAATTATTTACGTAACATATTTTCTTATTTTTAGTTTTTAAATATCTGTATATGATAGAGAGCTTTCATTTTTATAATAGTTTCCATAAAATAAATATTTGATTAAAAAATATATTAACCTAGAGTAGAATAGTTGTATTTGATAAACGGTAACTTTAACTCTTGCTCCAAATACGTTTCCTTATAATAACTTCAAATTCCGCTTTTTATAATATTTCTCTTCATGAAAATTCCGAGGAAGCTTTTTAAAAATCTACTGGTTAATTTTTCATTTTGGATTTGTTCTTGATCGGAAATACATATAATGTTTATCGTTTCCACAACACTGCATTAATAACAATTCCAATTTAAATACCAATTCTATTCTGGAAACACAAATTTACATTCCAATAACTTCTTAATCAATCGGGTTTTAATTCCCTGGCATAATACGAAAATCAGTTGTTAAACTGCGAATTAGGGAATTTAAATCTACTCTGGCTGCAATGGCAGAAATTGTTTTCAACGTGCAAAATATTGCTATAACACATACGACGCTAACACATTGCTATAACTATATAAGACGATTGTTTGGATTAGAGAAAGAGAATTTATTACAAGCAATGTTTAATGATTCGTTGTGGTTGCAGCAATGATAGCAGCTTTTTTTAATGTCTGTTTTAGAAGTACATTTCTAGAGAGTTGTCTCATATCCATGTAATCATTAAATGTAACTTTTATGTCTTCATTTCTATCGTAAACGAGCAACGTAACTTAAATATAAACTCAAAATAATCAAGAGGCAGGGTTTCATACTTTTTGTTACCCCATGTAGTGTTGATTTTTGTAAACATGGTGATTTATATCTTAAATTTGGATTGGATTAAGAAAAACATTTCAATAAAAGGTGAAAGACTTTCAGCGTATGAAAGGAGCTTTTTATTTATGAGAATGAAAAAATCTACATAATCCTTAATTACTGAAAAAGGTATTAGAGCAAGCGACTATTAACTTCCGATTTCAATATAAAAATCTAGCCAATAAACCGAGTTCACGATTTCTACGAAGAATCTCTAATTTTGGGTTTCGTTTCTTCATTCTTGAGAGAAATGAATAGCGTAATTTGAAAGAAAGCTCAACAAAATCAACAACTTAGAGTTAACTTAAATAATTGATGGATTTTACGAGTCTTCTATTTCGTTTAATATCCTAAAATTTAATTTGATTTGTGACCCATGGATGGCAATTGATGCAGCTTATCCAAAGTATCAGTGCCAATACTTGTGGTGACCAACTATTCAGATTAACCAAATAAAGCTTTCTTCGTAAGTTTTTAAATTACTTCATTGTTTCACTAAAAACTTACCATTCGCTATGAATCAATGGAAAAGTAATTAGGTTAAAGTTATAGTTTCAATGAAACCGTTATAAAAACACATGCATAATCTACAAGGAAGTAAGATTATTGAGTGTTTGATTCGCTTTTTAAATAACTGTTCAGATGCTAATTTGTTTCAGTTATCTTAGGAAATATTTTGTAAAAATATAGCTGTTTATGAATTTGTTAGGATCAGATAGTTTCAAAAATTGTGCTGAAACACTTTTAATTATTTAAATATTCATAAATATAGTTTCTTGAATTAATTTCTTGATAAATTCAAATAAATTGGTTAATTAAAATTTTTTTCCATTTTCTTCTCATTTAGTCAATTAAGTGATAATGCAAAATAAATTTAATTGTTACAAAGCGAACTGATACAGACTTTGAATTAGTATTACAATTTGCATGTGACACATGGAATTGATAGTAATGCGTATTCAAACTAATAATAAGCTCAAATTTGCCAATTTTTCTTTTTGACTATTATACGAAGTAAACGTTAACCTTAAGAATACTTATCTGTCGCATTAGTATACCTAAAGTTTTATATTCTATATAAAGATGGTTTATTATATAAAATAGCATGCCCATACCCATTTATTCTTGAAATGAATCCTTTTGGAGAAAAATTCTAATTTTATTTTTCTCCCTTTATCAAAAATCACAACAATTAGAAAGAAGTTTTATCTAAGGCAAGGAAAAATGTGACGTAGTTAAGAGAGGCATTTTATGCGAGTAAAGGACAATTTTGAGTGAATTTCGTTATCAAATACCGATCAAATGAATCAATAATGAATCTACTGAGAAGGTTTTAATTAAAACAGAATGAGTACTGAATAATTCAATAAAGGAGAAGAACGTATTCACACTGTTTTTAATCGTTTCATTTTTTCTCTTAAAAACCAAATATTATTTAAATCTTTAGCTAAAAACATGATAGCATGGAAATGTTAATTTTTTTATTCATCTTTTATGTTATTTATAAGAATTTCCTTTTAATTTCAGAAAGACTAATTTTAACCTGACAAATTTTTACTTGATGCCTATACAATATACAAATGAATAAAGCTCTATAATAATAGAAATCATTTAACAACTTTTTTAAAAATTAAAATAAAAATTACAGAAATGAAAAATTAATTATTAAGATGAAGTAAAAATTAATTTTTATTGCATTAATATATTTCAAAATTATGGAGGAAAACTTCACACCAAGATATTTTCTTTAAAAAATATGCACATAATGAACATTTGGAAAAGCCTTAAGTGAGTGTCTGCAAACCAAAAATTAACTAAAGTGCCAAAAGGGCGATATTCTTATTTTTTCTTAGTTTTCTGGAGCATTTTATTTCATTTTATCATAGATATTTGCAGGCATTATCACGTTTGATATACATTATCATATGAATAACATTTTCTTCGCTCCGATCTTGTTGCTTAAAAAAAACTTTATTGTCCTTTATTCAAGAGTTGGTATTTTTTACAAACTATTTCGATTATGTTTTTGATAACTATACATTTATTGAGAGAGGTTTTGGTACTTTTATTTATTATAGTTTAAATTAATAAAATTTATGTTCGAAGTAAACTTTAATTCTTTTTGCTTTCAGTGCTTAAATTTTTATGACAATATTTTATTTATTAGCTGAAATTTTTTTCTTCTCTTACAGGGCTGCCTTTTCCCTATTCTGGATGATTATCACTCCCAAGGTAAATGCTGAGCCGGGTCATAAGAATTTTTGAGCAAATGAGGAAATAAACTGTATTTTCATTCTTGATACAGATGAAATAACCTCATGTTATTATTGTAATATATAAATAAGATGTTCTTATAAGATGCAGAAGTAACAGAAAAAAATGTCAAAAAATAAGTCACAGATCTTTTGAATTCTAATTGAATTTGTAATAAAACGGAGTAAATTTGATCCGAATGCTACGTTTCTTTATCTACTGAACACATAGCTTTAAAATCACATGGTATACAAAATATGAAACATTTTCGAAAGTGTCACAATTATTCAGGGGTTGATTGGAGGTGGGGGTTATATTATTGATATGAAGGCTCTTAAATTGCAAGATGAGAAAAAGGCAGGATGTATTTTAAAATGAAAAAGAATATCCTGAGTTTAATTGAAGCTTAATTAAACTAACAACAAAAAAGGTGCTGAAAGCAAAAAGAGAGAGAGAGAGAAAGAGAGAGCATTGATAAAACCAAAAAGTATTCAGATTCCTTTATTAGAATTCAATGGAATTTACAGAATCTATTGGAATGAAACTATGCTAAATTTGTCAAATATGAATGTAGTTTCCAATATATAGAGCCCTAAGATAACATAATACGGATTCTTCTGACGCTTTTCACAAGTTATTCCATGAATAGATCAGAACTATCACAACATTGTAAAACTTATGTCACATTTTATTTCCTTTATTCCGAATTCTTCAAATTTGAATTGAATAAACTATTTACAATCATTGAGAGCTGGCCTGTAGGTCATGATACATCACGTGATTATTCGAAGAAAATACAAATTTTGGAGCTATAATTCCACATTACACTTGCCACTGCAGCCAAATTTGAGTTGACACGATATCAAAATATTATGAGCAAAATCCCAAATTATAAAAACAAGCAAACTGACATGGTCATTCTACGTGTACCACTCACATTAAATATTGCCATTTGGTGTTCACAAATTCAGACTATTTTTCATTACACTTAATGAAAGAAATTATAAAGAATTTATAATTGATACGAAACATATTGCACATAACTAGAAATATAATGAACAAAAGATAACACAAACTAACTTTCAAGAAATTTATTACATCTAGATTCAAATATTTAAATCAAAGCGTGAAATTTTCGGTGTTTTGAAAATTTCCAATTACTTATTTAGTAGCCATATCCACATGTACCACACTTAGTTTAGAGCCATTCTTTATAAAGACAAATATTTAATTTGCAATACCATCCATTATCATTCATGTTGTTAAATTCGTTTAATTAATGCATTTTATGCATGCCATGTAAATCAAATGAAACTCAATAATTTGACTGAGGGTAGGGGGAGCTTTATGTTCTTTATCTTCTAAAAAAATAAGAACATTTGAAAGAAAAGCTATATAGAAATTTTTTTAATGTGTTGAATTTTTTTTCAATTCTATGACAACAATGTACGTCATATCTCCTAAATAACTTTATAAAATGGCATTATAAAATAGTATAAAAAGATCATTACTTCTGTTTTATTTACAACACAAATGTATTAAAACGAGATTAAATTATTTGAACAGAATTTCTGTAAAAACAAATTAAATTTTCAACTCCGATTATAAAATTTTGTAAAACTCCTTCTATGACTATTATATAATGAAAATACGTTAGGAATATTTCCATGTATAATTATAAGATTATGCTCACAATGATTATCGCTGTTAAGTATTTATAAATAAAATTCAACAAGTTGGTAATGGTAAATGATACTTTATTCCCTAATACTTCAGGAAATGAAGCACAGGTACCAAAAGTAGAAAGAGGGTAGACATAAAGAGTAATATTTGATAACTCTAAGAATGCAAGCAAATAGCCAATCAACTTTTTTTTTAAGAAAGCAGTAATATGCTCTCCAAAGAGAGAATTAATTCATAGCTTCTGATCTCGAGCATATTTGGGTTTTTCAAACAGATTGCGATGGCACTTGAAATTTTACAGAATATTCTTTATATCACTTTCTTATTCAGATAGAGTCAGAATTCTTGTATTTTAGAAAACCTTCAAAGTTTTCTCCGTAATTCATTGTGGATTAGTATCCAAATGCGTTTCTAAGGAGAGAAGGTTTGTGAACTATCCAGGTTATGAATCTATTCAACATCCATTAAGAATATTTCTAAATCTATCGTTCAAGCTTATATGGTAGTTAAATAATATTACAGATATTCTTTAGCTGTAAATTTATTGACCTGGCATTGAAAGAAGAAATTCTATGAAAGACAATCAACTTTTTGATTGCATCAAAATTAATGCAATTAATTTCAATGCAAATGAAAAAAAAATAGAATAAATAGGCAATTCAGTATTGAGAGGTGGAAATTCTTAGGTTTTTAAGGAAATATAAATAAATAAAATTTAAAATATCTGACACTGAGAAAGTATATACTAGAATTTTAAGCAATTTCTCCTTTTCTTCCGCCCCCTTAAGCCATCTTCTTCTCTTTCTTTTTTTCTAAAGATGAGCTAAAAATTTTACAATTTATTGCTCTATTGTCAGATAACTCTTCTGCTAGTCAAGGTATGTATTTTAATAATAACAGTCAAAAATTTTGTCGGTGAATAATTCTAAACTTTTATGAGTCCTTAAGATCACTGTCAAGATTATGAGTTATTTCAATCACTGGAGCATCCAAATTGATAAAGAATATCATTATGTTCTTTGACTCGAATTGTAATTTTAATACAGATCAAGATCTTTACTATAATCAATACATTGAACACGCAAAATATATTCTCAACTTTGTATTAATGATATATTTAAATGAATTGGTTACAATATTGCAATATACCTTTATTAACGAAAATTCTTATCATATTTAGATAGCATATTGAGACACTAGAAAGAAAATATGCACCAGAGAAGAGGAATAGAGGAATTAAAAGCTATACGACATTTTCATTTTTCCACTCTTAAATTTTATGCAAGCTATTTATAAATTTTAAAATGAACTCCAGAAGATACCCTGGCATTAATTAAAGGGTCCGATTAAAAATATCTGTGTAAATAAAAATATTATATGATAAAGAAATTCTAGATTTTCATTTTTATGAATTACTTAAATATTCAATAATAATGACCGAAAGACAATCAATTACGTAGGCATAGAATGCTATATTTCTACAGACTCGTTGACTATGGAACACAAATAAAAAATGCGTTAATTGACTTTAAGGCTTTCGTATTTTGTGATGCGAAGATGAGTTGCTGGATTTAGAAATTACCGGACTATATTTGTGAACAAGATTCATAAATTAATTCCTTAGGAAAGTTCATCCTACTGTCGGCAATAGTAATATAAACAAACCTCTGAATAGTCAAGGCCCTTGTTATCTGAAACAATAGAAATTCTACTAACTCCGAAATTTTGAAGAGTTACAGTTGTATAGAATTTATCAGTAAAAGCCGAATTTTCTACTCCAACAGCTTATATGTACGATCTGTATGAATCGAAATGTTTCTATTTTCATTTTTATGTTCATACAAATCTTTTAGCTAGTTATCCGAGAAGCCCGTGATAACCAGCTTTATCTATCACCATCCAGATTGATCGTCATTTAGGAGGAATCAATTCACAAAGAATAATACAAATATCCGGATTTTGCTGCCAGTTTTTATACCATAGATAAAAATGTGGAAAATTCACTGAAGTTAGTAAGAAATTTCTCTTATATAGAAATATGGCATTATGTTTAAAATGAACAATATTATACTGTCACAGTTGGATTTTTCAAGAGCTTACAAAATACCAAACGGTTAACTTAAAATGAGTTCACAAAGATAATCCCGACTTTCTTTTGTGTAATAACGGAACATGGACATTCTTATTTGACTTCTTGTAAGATTAATGAAATCTATAGAAGCAAAGAAAGATTACATATTGAATCTGATATCAAATAGTAAATAATGTCAATAAGGGCCAAATATGATTATCTCAAAGAAAAAGGAAAGCTTAATCTCAAAGGCTCTAGAAACTTTAAAAGCTTCAAGATCTTATGCACTTTTGAAAATAAAAAAAAGAGATTCTTTCTCTTTTATTTCTCTTCTTTCTTGCTTTACTTTTTCTTTAGCAAAAATCTTAGAAAGAAGTTAATACGAAGCTAAGTACAAAGAACTATAAAGTTGGTCAGATAAATACGAGTAAAAAACCGAAACGGTAATAATAAGGAGGTAATAATAGAAGGAAGAAATATAGAATAAAATTAAAACGATAAATTGAAAGCAATAATACTTTAAAAAAACGTTTATTGATATTGATTTCCTGAAAAAAGGCACCTAAATACTACATGAGTAAAAATACAATTTTATAGGAGTTATATTGTGCACAAAGCCATTAGGTAGAAAGTTAGGTTTGAGAAATTTGATTTCTGTTAAATATCTAGAGAGAAAATTCCTTTTTTTAAATCTCACATATACACGTAAACTCTTTGTTGAAGACTTACAAATATTAATTGAATGAATCATACGCAATATATACTCGGGAAATGGGGCTATATATTAAATGAGGTTGATTCATCACATAAAGATATGTGAATAAAAGTTTCTAGCAATAATTTGTCTCCGTACCAAGAACCAATTTTCCATAGCACGAAAACAAGATACTATAAATTAAATAAAAATGTATAGAATCGAAAAAAATATCACTAATTTTGCAAGTTCTATTAATATTCAGTATTTCTATGACTATCAGTCAACAGATACAGTTTATTTTTCTCTATTATAGTACGTTTTATGATCCCATGCAATTTATGAGCGCAAAGTGGAACACTGTAGTATGAGCTATATTTTCTGACAGCAGTATAAATTTTATTGTATTGAATGAAGGACAAAAGAAACAGACATTCAAAGTTCTCATTATTTCAGGAGATGCAAATCTGAACATGAATTATCCAATATTTAGAAAATATTCATCAATATCATTGATAATGCTACATTTAATTTCACTCATTAATTAAAGGAAAGCACAGAATTATTGGTGGTTTCCTAATATTAGCATTGCTCAAAATGATGCAATAAAACGCAGGTACAGTTTTTTAAAACTAAAACTATTAAATAGAAAATAACTTAGTTTTGGCAACCTGAATTGTAATTACATGCGGCAACCTAAATTAAGCTGAAGTCACTGCGCTCACTAGCGCCCTCTAAGTACGAACTCGAAGAGGAAAGACCAGAACGGGAGAAGCTGTAATGGAATGACATGAGATTGTGCGGAGTTATTTGGTATGATTATGTATGTGTGTGTGTGTTGTTTCTTGCAACAGGACATTAGAAAACTGTTAACAAATGGCCTGTTTAAAAGTTGAAATAATTTTATACCTTTAATGGATGTGTTCATGTAAAGTATGCAATTAATTACTCATTAAAACATATTGCATTAATAGGTTGTTGACTATTATTTGTTCTCAAGAGTCGTCACAACCTTCATTAATTCAACCTTCATTTACATTTTTTAATTTCAGTATTTGCTCACCAAAAACAGTAACTTCACCATATTAAGAGGCAAGCATTTATAGAGTGAGAATTTAATTTTAATAAAACTTGAATATTACTAATAATATATTTTTTAAAACAATATCTATATTATTTGTTTTGGGAGGAAATATGCGCCAAAGAATGAACACTGATAATCAATTATATGTTTAATCAGAAATGTTTCGTAAGCGAAAAAACGTCAATTGTTATTAATAATTGTATAATTTTTATTTATTACTCTAAATGTTGATGTTCATAATTATTCGATTTAGGACTTAGAAGATCTCTTTGCATACACTGAAAATAATGGTTACTTCCAGTATAAGAGTAAAACACAACCAGAAGCAGTGAAAGAATACTGTAATTATCAAGGTCAGAAAAAAGTAAGTATTCTATCATAAATATTTTACGTATATTTTACAGATCTTGTGAATAGTTAACGCACCATTTTAATAAATTTTTTTATCAAGCCAGAGCATGATTTTGTTTTTGGTATGAGGTTTTTGGCGTCAACAAAAATCTGTAGGCGAAAAATAAAAGTTTTATTATCTGCACGAACATCAGCTTTTTATAACGTGCTGTCATTGCATTTACAAAAGCTCCGATTAAAAAAAATATATAAATTAAATACTACCGCAAATAAAACCTTTAAAAATGTCATTTTGAGCACGTGATTATATTAAATATATTAAATAGGAAGTGATATTTTTTTTAAACAATAAATGCGAGACAACGTTTTTTGAATTGTTTACAATATTGAAGTGACTTGTTCAATGAAACAATTAAAATGAATAAAAATATAATTTAACTTGCACGAGCACGTGGTGCTTCAATGAGGGTTCAATGGGATGAGGCTTTTGGCTTCAACAAGAATGCGTGGGTAAGGAACTGAAATTTTAAATTCCAACTTCCTTAAAAATAGGCCTTAGAAGACTCAAAAAAATTGGTAAATGGCTGTAATTTCGAAAGACCTGGGAAAATAAAACATTCTCTTATCCAGTGCCATAAAATATCAAGGATTTTTAATGAGACCTAAAATATTTCTCTATGGTTAATTTATTTTAAAGATAAAACTTCGACAAAATTTTAAAGATATTAAATGATTAGTATGAGTTATTGAACTTGTACACACAAACTAAGAGAGAAGACATGATTAAACAGGATAGCTGTGCATCCACTTTTATTTCTTCTCAAAATATGAGCGAAAGAAGTTTTCTGATTACCGACATTTCATATTTCTTTCCTTTATTACAATGATCAAATTATCGTTCGCATAAAAAAAGATGTGACGATAGTAAAACAACATTATTCGATTCAATGTAGATAGTGTAATTTTATAATAGCAATAATAATTTAATAGAACACTATAATATTACACAAAACAGATATTTCTGAGTGAATATTTCATTTGATTCTAATTTTTTGTAACTAAAAAAACATGGAATCAAATCACAGGAATTTATTATGGTACATCTAGTTATTTCTTTAAAAAAAAAGATTGGGCTCAGTTTAGCATTTGGACTTGGGTAACTAAACCCAGATTATCTACTAAAATAAAATTTGTAATCTAATTTTAAATAATCTAGGAAAAATGAGATGAAAAATAACTTTAGAAATATATTGGAATAATATCTAAAATTTCAAAAGAATGATTTTTCACATTGTGAACCTACATTAAACTAAGAACAAAAGACCAAAAAAGGAACAACACCCTCCCCCCCCCAAAAAAATAATTAAAAACATTCAGATTCCTTTAATAGTAAGCTCTAGGTGTTACCAGCTCATGATGAATGCCATGTTAAGCATGAAGAAGATAAAGATTATTTCTAAGGCAAAATAAACTCTCCATAAGGCCAATTAAATAGATTCCAAGAGACTAATGACATTTTTCAAGGAGTTATAATATATGTGGAACCGAAACCATAATAGGATTATAGCAATTTTGACAACGTTATTTCAAGTATTTACTAGGTTAAAAAAACTTTGACAAAGAAGAAATAATTTGCTGTTGCACCTATTGACATGATATAAATTATTAATTTCTATAACAGTTTTTGTTTGCTTATACAAAAGTAATTTTTTTCAACAAAAAAGAGATTCCTATATTTATATCATATTTTCTACAGTTACATCTATTGTATAACTTTTTACAGAATGAAAATAATTTAAAGAAATTATTTGAATTCTTTAATAAGCCAAAAACAATCTTTACACCTTAAAAGTATATATTCAAATTTGATAAAATTAAATTGTTATAATATGAAGGAATTTGCTATAAAACATATAAGAAAATTAAACAAAAATAACATATTATTAAATATTTCCATTTATTCCCTTCTACACAGTTTGCAGTCTGCAGAATATTGTAGAAATTATTTTGGTTTCTAATAATTTTTTATATTTGTGAAGTACTAAATTTCATAAAGAGAAATGAGTTATAGATAATTTTAATATTAAACAAATTTGGGCAAAGTGATAAATAGCAAAATGTAATTATTAAATATTTAGTTAAAAAAAGTTTTCCAAAGAGTCATAAGTCAACTTGGTATTTAGATACCACTTTCGTTTGAAATCAGTATCTTCCTGCTTATAAAAGTGAAATTAAAAAAAAATATTTTACCTTTAACAATGTAAGCAAAATTTAAAAATTATTAAGTAACCAAAGAACATTCTACAGCATCAGATAAAAGATTACTTTTTGTATTAGAAAAATAATTTAATAAGAATTATTTACATTTCATATAAAATATTGGCTGTTCAGTTATATAGAATAACTTTTGAAACTATAAATCTTCCAAAGTCAAAAAAAAATCTCTAATTTATTTCCAATGTTAGTAGGGGTGTCCTCATCTCGAATGAAAAAAATACTATTGAAAAAAGCTGTTTTTACTCGAATTTTTTAAAATAAATGTCAAATGTTCATTTTCCGTTCTAGTCAACTTAAAATTTCCTTTTAAAATATCCAAGGCAACCACACTTTCATTTTAATCCCTTATACGTAAAAAATTTCGATTTATATTTTTAAATTTTAGAAGACTTACCCACTTACCCAAGTGAGATTAAAGTATTCATTAATGTGCTTTATAACATTTTATTAATGATATATTAAAGTTTTATATAAATGTAATAATTTTGTATACGAGGAAAAGTACGGCTATCAGAAAGGTTCAGCTCAATATTATTTTATGATGATGGAAAACTGCTATCTACTGACTCCATTTTTATCTCAACATTTCAAAGAATTCATGTTTGTTTATAGGGAATAAAATAAGTCTGCGACGTAGTTGGATACCTAAACTGAATATAATAAATAGAAGTTTATTCTTCGAATTTTTTTATAAGCACAAAAACTCAATATGCTTTTGAAATGGCGCCATAAAATTGTTTGTTTTCACCACAGTATATTTGACGCTCACAATTTTGATCTCATGTCGATCATTTCATTGTAAAGATAAAATGCATTTTAGAAACTCTTCTGATGATTTTTGTATTTTCCTATGTTAAGAAATAGAATAAAAGTTTTTGAATATTATAATATAAATTATAATTAATTTAATTACTTTTGTCAATATAAAACTTCACGTTGAAATGTAAAAATGTGCAGTAATTGCATTCGAAGAACTTATACTATTCATAATATAATTGCAAATTTAGGAATTTTATAATGATTTTGCAATAACTTTTTATATTTGTCAAGAAATACACACTTTCAGAATTCTCTAATAAGTCAAGTTCATGGAATCCACAAATAAAATATTATTAGAGCATAACTTTATAGAATATTCTATAGTTTATGCGTATGAATTTGAATAACAAACTAATATGAAGAAAGTATTTCATTAGAATCTATTTTGATCTCAGCAAAGAAGCTTTGTCTATGCTGTAAATTGATTATATACTTTTAGAGCTTCTTTGTTCATTATAAAAAAATTTGTAGCATAAGTCAAGTTTTCTATTCATCAGCTACAATTAAATAATTAATATCGGAATTCGTACATATTATTATTGAAAATTAAAAAGATGAATTATACCAATTCTTAATCTTTCGAAAGCATGTTCGTATTCTTATATATTATCAATAAAAAGAAAAACGAAATTTAAAAATTTCAAAGAAAAGAAATAAATTTGATCAAAGTTTTAAAGCAAAAATTCTAAGAATTGAATCAACTACATAACTGACATCGATTCTTGAGATTACTGAAAAATTGAGTTACAAAATAATCGAAATTGGTTAGAACGACTGGCATCAAGAAATTTTTTGTCTTATGAAAAAATAACTATCTTCCCAAATTTCAAAATTTCAGTACATTTATTTTTAGACAGTTTTGTAAGAATTAATTGAGAACAAGGTTTTTCTTAAAGTTGAGCAAAGTCCACAAAAGTTGCACACCCTCCCAAATATTTTAAAAATAATTTGCTCGATTCGCATTGTTTATATAAACCTCCATTTATATAAACATTAACCCTTTGCGGTCGGTGCCGCCACTGTGGCGGCATTTGTAATCTGTCGTAGAAGTCGGCGTCGCCGCTGTGGTGCATGATCATGTCCCGAAAGATCACTCCACAAAAATTGAGATTAACAGAAAGCTAGCCATTTCACACATTTCAGCTGCCAATTCAGTGCTCCCAAGCGATAAATTTACCGACCGCAAAGGGTTAAAGTGTTTTATCAGTCTTTTTATAATCCGTATCGGTTCTAGTAACAACTGTACCACCCAGCAAGAAGAAAACAGAGATTGTTGTATCTTGACTAACCAAAAGGGTCGAAGTAGAGGAATGTTGGAATTGAATTTTGAGCTAGGTGTTGTAACATTCCGATATTATTATAATTTCCTGTATCCGGTTTTAATAGATTATGTGTCGTTAAACGATTCATTGCTAAAATATTCTAGTATATGTTAGTATTTGTTATTCTTATCAACGTGTGTGTATGAACAGTAAATAGCAGGAGTTGTAGCCTCACATTTTTCCTCTTGAATCTCATTCCCCGCCTCCAGCATAAAATTACGGTTCTTGAATAAGGCTACAAATCTTTTTTTTGGCATTAGCATGTATTATTATTCGAAATATAGATATTTAGGATGAATCTAACATTTTTACTGAATTTAGTATGCAAAAATGAAAATGTATTTTAAAACCCTTTTTGCAATAGAATGAAACTAAGATTTAACATGAAACTACAATTGTTATCACAACATAGCATATCGAATTTTATTGATATAAATAATACACTTTATGAGTTATTGCACTCAAGTACTGACTGACAGATGTTAAACTTTTTAACAGATTTAATTCAAATTTTGAAAATAATCTATAATTTTGATGCTAAATCTGCTTACCAAATTTTATTCGCCTAGTTTAATGCAGTTTGAATGTAGACGAATTTAGTTGTAATTGAAATTCCAAACATATTTTCTAAGAATGTATTTTGTCGGATAATTCGGAAAAAATCCAAAAATTTAGTCCTTAATCCCTATACCAAATTTCGATTGTCTAGCTCAAACCTTTTTTGAATCCTCGAGTTAACTGTAGGACATAAGGTCAAGAATGGACTCTGAAATGTGGTGATTCTTTAAAATTTAGAGCTGGGATTCTTCAAAATTACAATATTTCCTCTATACTTCATGGAAAAGAACGTAAATTGAGTTAAAATGCTAATGTCCTGGTGTTCTTCGATAATCCAAGATGGTACGTTCTTCATTCAAAAACTTCTAGAAAGAAAATTTCTCTGTATCTCAGAATTTTCTAGTTTTTAAATTACGTTCAAAGAAAGATATATTCAAAGAAAGAATTTGGCGGGTTTTTAGGAGTAAATAAATTAATAATTTATTATAGAATAAACGATATTTTTAGCTCTTTCTGAAACGAGATTGTGTTTATTTTTCCATTTTATTTTCAAATTATTTTCTATAGTTTTCCAAATTTAGTAGGCTGACTTATTTTATTGTGCTTTTTTGTGTAAACATCCATCCTTTTAATAAAATACACAAATAAAAAGAAAAATTCAAGGATGTCAAAACGACAATGTTTAGACATGCATGGATGCCTTTATCTATCCGATGAAATGGTGGCAAAATAAATTAGTGTCTTTCTAAGCATGCGCTGTCTACTTGCCGACTTATGACTGCCCGACTGTGAACCCGGCAATATAATAGAGGTTTGTTTTCCTTTTGGAAATGTATGTATGTGGTGCCACAATCCTGATAACAAACAGTTACTAAAATATTATTTTGCACCACTTGCATCATCAGAAAATCAAAATTAATTAATGCTGTATGCACTTACTTTTTCCTGTATTAAAATATTGTAATTAAATGTATGTAACGTGTATTTAAATATCATTACATGCATGTTTTTTCAAGTTAGCAACTGGAATTTTGCATTTTAAAAATATTGTGGTCTTTTTCTATTTATAAATATGTGTTATGTTAAAGGTCGATGTTATACCAAAATATTTAATTTCTTAATTCTCTCATACGCATTGCATAACATCAGTACCCAACATGTACAGGAATTTTATCAAGACTATTCACTGTCTTTTTTATTGATGTTGCTAACCTAATATTATAGTTGGGTTTTTCAACAGACTGCTTCTAATCATCTTGATACATTGCGTTCATAAAAGTGATGCTCTTGTACTAGCAGGGGCATAATTAACAATCTCATCATTTGTAAATTAAAATTTTGAGTACGTATCTGTTCGAAAAAAAAAAACTAAACATAGAATCTTACAAAATCAAATAGATCTGCATCTAGAAGATGCGGGCTACTTTAGTCAAAATAAGCTCAGGAGTGTTTTAAACATAGCATTTATTGACAAAGGACGACACAGATTCACTTGTAAATCGTACAACTAAGGCGAGATCTCAATCCAAACTGAATGAACAATCCAAATTGAACTATGTTGTGACTCAGGCTGAAGTCACAACATCGCCGCCTGGTGACGGTTTCATTTCACTTCGTTTCACCCCCTCACCCTGAGACTCGGAAAGCGTTTCAAGTACATAACAAGCATTACTCAAGAGATCTGAGTTTAAGTGCTTTCCCACATCTGCCAGAGGAGGTGTGTATTCTCCTAATTACATCATCAGCATAAGCTGATTTGTTTAGATTATGAGAATTAGATTCCTGCCCATCAGGTTCCTTATGAATAGATAGATTTGAATAAATTTCTAAAGGACGTATAGGACGTAAAACTGTCCCATGTTGCGTTTTAAGTTCAACTGCCCGAATTTTCCCATCACGCTCTGGACTTGATTCAATAATTTCCGCCAAAACCTAAAACAAACACTTTTTGTTATCATCATATACGAAAACTATTTCTCCAACCTCAGGATTATGCGAATGTTTTTCATAATGTTTTTTCGCTCAAGTTAACCAATGTATTCCTTTCTAAAGCGCTGACGTAAGTCTTTCAACAAATTGTTGCGATATTGTTTTCTTTTGTTGAGGCCTTTCTAATTTAATTCTTCAATATCTTCAGTGTTTGAGCTTTTGTTTTCAATAAGGAACATGCTAGGTGTAAGAGGAATCAATTCTTCTACATTTTTTGAAACATAGATTAAATGTCTACAATTGATGAGGGATTCACAGTCGCAGTTATGGTAAACAGTTCATCATAAGCTAAAATTGATTTTCCTAAGGTGCATTTTAACAAATCTTTTACAGTGTGAACCAACATTTCCCACCAGCCTCCCCACCAAGCTGTGGTAAGAGAAATAAATATCCAAAATATTTTAGGTAATCCTGTTTCTATTAGAATTTTACTCCAATTCAATTTTGAGAGATCACTGGAAGCTCTCCCGAAAGTTGGTTCCATTATCGTTATAAATTGTTCATAGCTGCCCATGTCTAGCGATAAATTGTTTTAGGTACAAAAGGAAAGAGTCAGAAGATAGAGAATTTACAAGTTCAAGGTGAATGGCGCGATAGACCTAACAAGTAAAAGAACTTTTCTTTATCTTTCAAAAAAGTGGCCCTTCCAAATCTATTTTCACAATTTCGAAAGGCACAAAATCTGTTACAATCTGGTGGTTAAGGTGCGGCTTCGCTCGACATAGATTTTATTTTAAAACGTTTACATATTACCCAATCATGCAGCATATTTTAATAGGTTTCCTAGACATTATGATCAAATATCTTTCTCCTAATAGGCTTTGCATCATTTAAATTCCTACATGACAATTTTTTATACGTAAATGCTTAGTAAATACACATTTTTCAGGTAATAATATTGGATACAGAAAAAAATCTCAGATAATCCAGGTAAGTTATTTTTATTTTTGCTCTTAATATACCTTCATTGTCAAGAAAAGTTTAAATGTAATTGGAAGATTTTGCATCAGAAAGATAATTCTGAACTAAAATAATTAACTTCTTAGCATATTCAATTTCAGATTGAGAAAGCTCAGAGATATTACATTTGTCATCAACATTACAGTTATTCCCAAATCTCAATATCCATGCAAATACTCTAATCATTTTACTGTAATCCGTTATTCTTTCTGCTTACCAAGGGTGTGTGTCTTCGATTAGATTCCTGTTAACAGATTTAGACATTTTCTTTTCAATATCCACTTCATTAGGCTGACAAACAATGAAAGGCCATAACTCATAGTTCTCTTTTAACCACGATGGACCTTCCCACCATCTCTTTTTCAACATTTGTTGTGAGGAACAAACACGCGACAGAATGTCCGCAGTGGTCATATTTCCTGGAACATGTCACCACGAATACCCGCCAGTTAGTTCTCCGATCTCTTTAACGTGATTTGCAACAAAAACAGCCCCATTCTTGAATCCACCACAAAGCAACAATGGAATCTGACAAGAGGGTGGTTTTAATGCCAGTTGCATCGATAGTTTTGATAGCAGAGTTAACAATTCTGGCTTCGATACAGCAAGCCATCAATTCTAAGCATGAAATGCTCAAGATTTTAAAGGAACCACTCTGCTCTTAGCGGGAATAAGCCTAACCTTAAATCCACCTTCATCTGATCTATCAAAGACAAACGGAACATATGCTCCCCTTGCATGCATCTACAAACACATGTAATTCTGATGTTTCGTTAATTCTGAATTCTGTAATTCTGAAGTTCATAAAACGAGGTTGGGACACCTCTTTCAATTAATACATTTCGTATAACCATCTAGAAAACATTTCAGTAATATTAAAAGGTAATTCACCCTTCCAAGAAAATTGAGATTTCCACAGATCTTGTAATATAAGTTTAGGGAGCAATGTGGAAGGTGTCAACATACCCAGAGGATCGGGAAATGTTTGTACAGTTGACAAAATAAATGTCTTCGTTATTCTTGTTTTACAAGGTAAAATTCCCAAATCAACCTTACATTTCAAAGTATCCTCATCTAAATTCCATATTATACTTAAAACAGAAATATTTCTAGAATGTTTTCTAATTCATTCCACATTGCTCTTCCAACCTCTCAAATTAAAACAACCTTTAGACATAATGATTTTTGCTTTTTCAATAAAATTCTCAGTCTCTGATATGCTACCAACTCCAGTTAAACAATTGTCAACATAAAACGAGCATTTGAGTTTCTGAAAATCATAAAATTCTGTACAACTTTCAAGAAGATGCGTAATTGTAGCATCCAATAAAAATGGGCCCAAAGAAACATCAAATACAATTCTACAATGCCTATAAATCAAGTTATCATTACAAGGGTAAAAGAATCTAAGAAAATTTCTGTCTTTAGGTGCAACAGATAACATTAAGAACGCCTTCTCAATATCTGCACTAAAACCAATTGGATACATTCTAAATGGATCGAGAATAGCTGGTGTTCATTCGATTAGATTAATTCCCTTAAACAAACATTCGTTCAAAGAAGGTTTACTTCGCTCAAAAGCAGAAGCATCAAAAACCGGACGAATTTTTGTAGTTTGGCTTTCCCATTTAATCACTGGCTGGTGTGATAAGTAATGGCATCCTTTATTTAATTCGAAATTCGGCACACGTTCAATGATATTCAAGTTTTCCCAATCTTCAAATACTTTCTTGTAATCCAAGAAGAATTTACCTTATCCAAATTTGCTCATCATTTTTTTGTGTCTTTTCTAGATTAACTCGTTATTACTAGGGAAATTCTTAGAATCAGATTTCCAAGGAAGTTTAACCTTATATATATTCCATCAGGAAGAATTTTCATTTTGTCGCTAACATCATTTAGATCAATATCACCTTTTTCCTCTTCAGATTCGGTAGGGTTAGAAACACCCAAAACTTTAAGTTACCAAAGTTTATTTACTGGAAAAGTTCTGGAATGCATTGATAATGTCGTTAAAATATCATCTTTTTTATAAGAGTATCTTTCCAAAAACAGTCCAATCGAGTTTCGTTTCAACGGCAGCTAAGCCAGATTCTAATTCAACTGCATTTCCTGTCAATAATAATCCTAAAACATGTGAGCTGATTAAACGATTAATTTCCGTTTCATTTTGAAAAGAATCCGACAAATCTATTTCCTTTCTTTTCAATTCATTTAAAATCTTTATTCTCAATCCTAGGAATAAAGCCGCCAATACTTCCTTCAGAAAGAACTTCAAAAGTGTAAGAAAAAGTTTTGTCTATATTACTGACCTCGACCTGGAATACATTATAATTCATTAGTTTGGTTTACCCCTCCCCCGAATAACGCATGAATCACAGTTTCGATTCTCAATGGGGTAAACATTGAGTTGATTTACGATTTTTTATTTGCTTTTTAGATTGCGAACCAGAATCGAAAACATCACGGATTGTTTTCAAAAAGATAGTTTTGCCTTTGCTGCAGTTATAGAGGGACGCATAGGGATAATTTTCAGATTTTTGGAGCAATACATTTAGATACCTTATTTTTCCTACACATTAAATCAAAATGATGGCTATTACAATGAGAACGAATTCAATTGATTTTTAACATTACAAAATTTACTTAGATGCCTAGATTTTTTAAACAAGTAAAATATGCACCTTTTTTCTTTGATATTAATTTTTTATCATATAAAGACATTTTTTTAGCTAAAAAATATTTCTCACTAAGGCGCGATTTGTTACAAAAAATACAGTTTTGAACCTTCTTACCTTGCGTTTGAAGACTCACCGATGCTGAGGCAATTGTTGATTCAATCGGTTGTAACTGTTCATTATGGACTCTGTAGATATCCCTTCTACGATAGCCTGGTTTGGGTACAGCTCTAGCAAAGTTGATCATTTCTTCGCCTTTTACTTCTTGGCGTAAGAAGTTCATTAAGAACTCTAAAGTTCATGGGTCTTTAATCTCTGAAAGGCTACGTTGTTTCCGGCTTCTTTCCCAGGTCAATACAATTTCTTCTGGCAAACAGAACTCGACTAAGGGACACAAGAATTCACATTTTTCCTGGGTACGTCCTAGGATTTCTAGGGCGTGAATCTTCCCTTCCAGTTGGTCATATAATGCTGGAAGGTCTGTTCTGGAACGTTCGAAGGCCGCATTCTTTATCACCATGGAAAGCAAATCTCATGTATATTTGAATCAGTAAGTCTTCCCGTTCGAATCTTTCCTTCAGCTGAGAAATGGCCTTTGGATAGTTTTCAGCTGTAGCCGAGAAGCTTTCCACAACATGGGCTGCCCTCGTTTTTGGCATGACAGCTTGTGATAAATACTGGAGCTTGTCTTCATTAGGAATGCTTGGGTCTTCATCAATTTTTTCAAATTGACTCCAGAAGGTTAGGTATTCTTTGGCGTCGCCACTAAAATTCTTCAGCTTAATTTTCGGGAGCATGAATTTTCGTCTTTCAGGGTATTCGATAGTGCTAACTTTCACAAAGCGCATTTGTTCGACTTGAGAACAAAGCTCAGAATACGTATCCCGATATTCCTCAGAAGACAGAAAGTCATCTTAGTAAGCAATTTCAAAATTCTCCAGTTACAAAATTCGGTTCGTAAGTAAGGCTTGGCACGCTTCCAACGTTGACATCTATCGCTAATTTGCGACTTTTTTTACTTCAAGTACTTCCCTCAAAAGCTTTTCTTCAAGCTTTTTCACACATACCGTAAACGAAGTATATAATTTCTCTGCGATACAATTTTCTCTGTGCTTTTAACTGTGTCAAATCCATTGCCATGAAATTCAGAAAAAATCAAATCAAAAGTAAGCTATCCTGTCGCGGACGCAACTATGTTCCAAAACCAAACTAAACATAGAATCTTTAAAATTCAAATAGATCTGCATCTATCAGCTGCGGGTTACTTCAATCAAAATAAGTTCAAAGGTGTTTTAAACATAGAGGTTATTGACAAAGGACGACATAGATACACTTACAAATCATACAGCTAAGGAGAGATCAGAATCCAAACTGAATGAACAATCCAAATCGAACTATGTTGTGACGCAGGCTGACATCACAACATCGCCGCCTGGTGGCGGTTACATTTCGCTTCGTTTCACAACAGTATCATTTTTTCCTTTGATAAAGGAAATTGCTTTAATTTTTAATAGCACTAATTATAGTGATAATTTGTCACATTTTTCAGGAGGTGACAATATCATGTTCAATTGTGCGTCTGAAATTAGGGATCATTAGCCCTTGAAATACGAATTTATTTAACTTTCTAATCAGACGACACATCCTATTTTGATCATTTATCATTAATTTGATTTTTGAATAATGTATAGAGCATTTGGGGTTTTAAAGCGTTTCAAATTGATTTTTGCGTATTTAAATACTTAATTATGTGGCTTAGTTTCAGACTAAAAATTCAGTAATTCGATGCGCGTGTCAGACACTTCATTGTATGCGAAGGAGTTAATACCCTATGTTATTTTTCTGGTTTACTTAGTTATCATAAAAATAATGAGCGAGGTGAATGTTTCATGATCTTCTTAATAATGAATGTCTGTTTTTCAGTCAATTTGTGATAAGTCAAGTAAACAAGTTGAATGCACAAAAGTTTCAAAAGCATTGGCAAGTATTTTTATTTATAAAAATAAAAACAAAGCATCTAGATTTTTGTTGCTTTCAAGAATTTCAGCTGCTGAGTAGATTTCCTTTAATATTAATTAAAAAAGAATGCTATGATTCAAATGAAAGGCTCTAATGAAAGCCTCTTAAAAAATTACCTTATGAGTTATTTTTTTTGTCAATTAAAATCTCTTTTTTTCCACTGCATTCCCAGCATTGTCAAAACAAATAATATAATGACGTCTAAGGTTTGTTTAATAAATTACGAAATGACAATGAATATAATTTAAAAGTAATCATGCAGTAGGATTTCTCATTTTGGGTTATTTAGAGGGATTGATTAATTTTAAAAACATATTTTTTTAATCCTAGACCAATTTGGTAAAATCAAAATAATTAAAAAATTCACTATCTAATTTCAGAAATTTAAAGCAACTCTTTTTATTTATTGATTGAAAAATTTGAATAATATGAATTGGGATTGGGACCAGACATCCCAAATGAGTTATAAGAATTAAACCACAATTATAATATTTTAATGAAATTCCTATCAACACTTACACATAAAATAGATTCTAATTGATAACAAAATTGATTAATATTTGCGTTGATTGAATTGATTAATTTGAAATTGTTATTAAATCATTGTGATCCGATTTTTTCATTTATCTTACATTATATATATAAGATGATGTAATTATCAATGTTCTTGTAAGTGTCAGATTTCTTAATAAAATGGATCTTAAGATTTCCGATTGATACAATAATTTATGAAACTTTTTAATTAATTATGAAATAAATTCACATGAATTAATCAAACCATATTTTTTCTAGTTTTATTCTCATTTTTACGATTGCTACAACGTAATTATTTAAATTGATTTTGTAACATAAATAGTTACAAATTTTAGATAACTGCAAAGTATTTTTTATTTAATTGTCAGAAAGATTTCTTAGATTCTGATAAATTAATCAAATCAGATTTTTTTCCTTTTAATGATTGCACAAAAAAATTAACTTTCAAATTAACTTCTAGACTCGTTAATATGTGTAAGCATAAGGCTAGTTAATTATAGACCAAGATTAGAGCTTTTTAGCAGACGAGAAATCAATATTTATCGATGGTTATTGTTTTCAATTAATAAAGAATAAATTAGTGAAATAATTTCTGAGAAAGAATTTTAGTTAATATAATCAAGGATTTAACGAGAGAAAAGTAAGAATTCTTTTGACAGCAAAGAAAAATTTTGCGCTAGTAGCTATCAAATGGACTAATGACCCTTAAGGATAATAGATTTTTCTGAAACAGCAGGGTCATAATTAGAGAAAAAGTTCGTTTCATTCATGGAAATTAAAACATTAAATAAAATTAAAGAATAATCAAAACTTGTATTGGAAATCTCCTTTCATGAAATTTTTTAAAAATGGGATTTGACTTCTACTTAATTTTTAAT